>JAADVE010000655.1:0-15166 GCA_023334595.1 Pythium utonaiense
CCCCCCCCCCCCCCCCCCGCCTCCAAACCAAACCATCTCTCTCCTTCTCTCCCTCTCTGCTGAATGACTCGTGTTTAATGGAGACACAGGTTATCAAGCTACTGGAGTCGTGGCTCCGACGCTGGCCGTATCAGCGGGTGGCGTCGACGATCCGCAATCCAGTACGGACTCGTCGGTAGTAAATAGAAACGCCGCGGCGGCGCCATTCTCACAGGCGTTTGATGCCCTTCTTCAGCGCCGACTTCTTCTTCTGCGCTGCAAGCGCATCCATCGTCGTAGGCGACGTGCGCTTCTTCGTGAGCGGCACTGCTGTGGTGGTCGTGGAGATGTTGGTAGCGACTCTCGTCGCCAGCTTCGTTGAGGTTCCTAAAGCCGGCGAGCTCCCAGTCGAAAGCTTCTTCGGCGACTCTCCATCATCACTCGCCTCAGGCTCGCGTGGCTCCTTGGACTTCGCGGAGATTTCAATGGTAGTGTGCTGGTTTTCTGTCTGTGTCGTGTCGACGCCACTGCTTCTCTTCGCGCTGTTCTTCGTCTCAGACACAACGTGTTCATCGTTCTTCGCTGCTGACTTCTTGGGCGCGTGGATGGACGTCCACAGCTTGGCACGACGCGCGTATTCGTCGTAGCTCTCCATGAACAGCTTGCCAGCCTCGTCATTCAGCGACGACTCTGGAAACGGCACGATCAGCAGACAACGGATCACCTGCAGCACGTGGGCGATCCCCAGCGCCGGCGTCCAGTCCTTCTTAAGCGTGTTCACGCAGATCTCGCCGTTGGTGGCAATGTTCGGGTGGAAGATCTTGGTGAGGAACAAGCCTTTCGGTGGCGCGTGCGGAAATCCCTCCGACAGCGCGAGCTTGATCTGGAAAAAGCCGCCATCGTACGGCGTATTCTCCGGACCAGCGATCTCCACGTGGATGTCCGTCAGCACCTCCTCCTCTTGCGGTAGGTAGCGGATGCCATTCGGCGGCGCCTTGACGAGCTGGCGGATCTCCTTCGCCACACGCTGGATGACTTGCGGCGCCAGATTCTCGCGCGCAGACGCCTACTCCCACACCACAAACAACATCAGTCGATCGCTCTACATCTCCTCTATCGAGCGCAGATACATCGCACAGCGCATCCGCTCTAGATCGCGAGATACACGCGCACGCGCGTCCGCGTCTTCATCGCCATTCTCACCATGTTGGTTGTGTTGGTTTTCTTGCAGTTGGCGGGAGGCAACAAAAGCCCGCGCCGGTTTGGTTTCTCATAATTTTCAAAAATATTTGAAAATCCCGAAAATCAACACCACTGATCGTCGCCATCATCACGAGAATTTCTCGATATTTAGAGATAACGAGGGCAATCACGCGAAACGACGCGTTCCAAAAAGTGAGAAGGTACAACACCAGTCTGGCTGAGTAACCGACTGCTGGGATGGGGATGGAGGAAGCTGCTCGGGTGTGTGGCTGCTTCTGCTGGATGCTTAAGCGTGTGCCGCTGTGTGGCAGCAAGTGTGGGCGTGAGCGTGAGAGAGGGAAGAGCCCATGGCCACCAGCAGCGTGTTCCAGTTCCACCCGGGGCTCCAGACGAAGAAGACTTCGCGGACCACGACGCCGCGCAGTGTGGTGGTTCCAGAGGCCGCGGGAGATGAACATGGACACCAAGCTGCTGAAGGGGATGCAGTTGCTGAACAGGAGACAACGAGCCCTCGGGAACGAGGAGCGCGCCACGGGGCGTCCTCGCGGAAGTACGAGGTGAATGCTGGCGGTGGTAGAGACAGTGAACATGAGCTGGAGGCCGGCAAGCGTGGCTCTCCTAAAGGGCCAGAAGAGAACGCGGCGGAGCAGTTTGGGTTATCGACTGGCTTACCGTCGCCTCGCGTTGGCAATGGCTCCGCACGCCTAGAGCCAGGGGCTACGCGCGTCAAGGGCGGGGCGACGTCTCCGCCGCGTCCGTCGCGTCGCACTCTGCGAGGCAGTCTCCACTACTTGAAGCACGAGTCGGCGATGCTCACGCGTGCAATCGTGCGATCAACACGCCACTTGTACCGTCAGCTGAGTCTCCACCAGCTTTTGGCATACCTGCTCGTGCTCGCTGGGCTCCTCTCGGAGAGCTTCACGCCAGCGCCAAGGTACAACGTGCCCATTGGTATCGTGCTGTTCATGAACGCGTCCAGTGCAATGGCTGACTTCGACCATCGCCTGGTTGTTTCGGGGCTGTGTGTGGCGACGATCATGGACTTTATGTGGCTACTACGCCCTCAAGAAGGTGCGTTCAACGGCTACTTGCGAGTGCAAATGGAGAACGCCATGCACTTGTGCCTTGCCGTGTGCGCGGCGATCAAGCTCTGGCTGATCTTCGCTGCCTACTTCGATCTTGGACCAGCAATGGACGAGTCGTTGGCTCCAGCTCCACCTCCCCAGGTACCTGGGTCTCGATTCTCTATCGCACGACTGCGCTACAATATCTGGAGCCGCGGTCGCTTCCTCTTGCCACGCAAGACCTTGCCGCGACGATCTCACCTCAGCTATGAAGTGCTCATGCGCGTTCTAGGCCTGATCTGGATCCACGGACTCTGTGGCTTCCTGTTGATGCTCCTTGGACTCATCACTGTCATGGGATTCTCGGGCAAGGCAGTGTTTCGCTCGGCAAAGCTGGGCATACCGCTGCCGCTCGTGATGCTGTTCAAGTCCGCCTCCACGTTGGCCAGCTACGTCATCGCGACACACAACATGAACTACCATGGCTGCTTGAAGGTCTCCGGCTGCGACACACTCGCACGGTACCACGAGGAAAGCGCGTCAGAGGTGGTGCTCAAGTACAACGCCAAGTGGATGCGCCGCGTGAAGCAAGCCAAAGTCGTTGACGCTCTGCTGGGCGTGTACCTCATGGCTGTGCTATACTCGGCTGTGCACTCGACGACGTTCATCGCTGGTGAGACCGTCATCGCCGTGCTCGCACTCACCGCGATGATCTTGGTTGTGCTCGATATCTGGGCTCCTTTGCTGATCATGGTCGTCGCACGCTGTGGCACAGTGCTTCATGAACACCACCGCAACGGAGCTATGGATGTTGATCCGTACTTTCCCAACCAGCTCGAATGGGAGGACGAAGAAGACCAAGCGAATGGTGGTGGGGACGGGAAGAGGGCTAAGAAGGGCGACTCGTCATCGTCCAGCAGCTCGGAAGACTCGTCCGATGAAGACTCAAACGACTCGTCGCTATCGGACTCGGGCAGCAGCACAGACAACAGTACGCGACGACGGCGTCGGCTGAGTCAAGCAAATCAATCTCAGCGACGACTGGAAAGCAAGGGGTCTAGTCGAAGCCCATTGATCCCTCCACTAAAGCGCGCCAATTCGATGCTCATCGTAGATGCAGAGGACTTGCCGGACCGCGAGGATCTGACCAACGGCTTCAAACCGTACTGGGTGCGTTACTGGGATGAATCAACGGGGCGCTCATACTTGGTGCACTCGGCGACAAACGAAACTGTGTGGGAGATCGGTACCACCTCAGCAGTCTCCCGACCAGTGTTGTCAGCTCGGGCCTCTGCTACTCAGAGTGGCGTGATGAGTGCTCGCGGTGGAACAGGAGCTGTTCCGACGCCACGAAGTGTATTCAACGCTGCTGCCCTCGTGGCATCGTCATCTACCCTCGTGACGGCATCGCCTCGTGTGCCTCTCCTCACGGCATCTTCGTTCCCTCCAACGGCGTCTTCGTCTCACCGTAGCCCACGCCGCGCACCCCAATCTGCTCGTGCATCATCCCATCCAACCTCCGAGTCGGACATCATCGTCACGACTCCAGGCCACGGGCCGTCGCCAGTAGTAGCTGCAAGTGATCGTATTCCACGGAGCCCACACTCGGCCAGACGTGGGCCCGAAGCACGCTCATCAGCTAGCAGTCGCCGCACGTCGGCTGCTCTTCTCAGCACGGAAGACTTCATGCTGCTGTGGGACGGACTGCCCGACGGTGGAAATTTCACTTGCCGCGTGTCGAAAGTCCCCAACGCACTTGAGCTCACGCAGCATCTCCAACTCCATGGCTTCACAGTCGCTTCCGACGGACTCAACCTCGCTAGTCTTCGCACAGTGCACTTCTACGCGATCGCATCCAGCGGTATGGAGTCCGAAGCGAGCAGCATGGGACACCGTCTCTCTGCCGCTCGCAATGCAGCCGTGGCATTCTTCCTCGGAGAGTTCGTCTTCGACAGTCTCAGCTTAAAGCTCTACGCCAAGTTTCGCTGCCCTGAGGTGGACGCGATCGTGCCATTCGTCAAGAAGCTGCAGCTCAAAGAGATCGTCGGCGCGTACGCACCATGTGATTGAACTGGCCAGCACATACACATACCGGTACTACTAGTACACAACGAACTCCCACCACGAACCAAAACAGCCAAGTGTTACCTTTCTATAACGTTACGTTGGTGTGGTGGATGCACCAGTAAGCAGTACCTTAAAGCATCGTGCTTGTCACGTCTCTCATGCCGCTGCAGCCGTGGAAGCCTCGCGCTCGCGTTCACATGTCGTCTGAAGCCGCTGCTTACATGAGGTTGCACCGGCGATCATCCTCCACGAACCGGTCGATGTCTTCGTCCGTGATCTTTTTGTTCGAGTTTGGCGGGTACAAATCCTTCACCAGCGTGCCCTTCATGTCTGATCGCACGTAGAACAGCAGATAGGCCGAGGGACTCACGATCTTGGACTCCTCGACCACACGCACACGCTCGTCATCGTAGTAGTACCACTGATCGTCGAGGAAGTTCTTGGCGTACGCCGTGTAGTGTCCACCGCCAAGCGCACCCTGGTGGTTCACGACTCCATAGAGGTCGTACTTGGTCTCCAGGCATCGAGACTGGTCGAGGTTGGTGTTCGTGTAGCCACGACGCACGCGTGTGATGGTTGGACCAGGACCACCGCCCGATTTGCTGGCTGCTCGGGTCTTCACTTCAGCAGTAGACAGCTCTGGGACAGTGTCCTTCTCCTCCACTGCCTTCTCGCTTCCATTCGTCACAGAGGCTGAGCCGTTGACTGAGGCCGTCTCCGGCTGGCCGCTTTCAGTCGAGGCTCCCTCCACCGCGACGACCTTCGGGGCATCCTTCTTTTTCACCGGATAGCGCTCCGGTAGATCAATGTGAGGAGCGACACAACTGGCAAGGTCCAAGCCGTGCACGGGGAATTCAACCAGCGAAGCAAGCTTCCGTCGATATGTTTGCGTGTACTGGAATCGCTTCAGATGCACGACCATGACAGGAGGCAGGCGCCAGATTTCAAGCTTCTTCGTCATCTCGAGGTGCTTCTTGCAGCTAGAGCAGTATCCCTACAACAGTCAAACGAACATCATCAGTCCCACGAAGACATACGCTCGTGCAGTCAGCAGTAGAAGCAATCGGCTCACCTCACTGATCTTTTCTTCAGTCGTGAAAGCATCCAGACAGTGGCGGAGTGGCACTGGTCCCTTATCGATCGCCTCGTTCTTCTCGACACTCGAGTGCGATTCGACGTGCTTCATCTTCTCGAGGTTCACGCGATCCTGGAAGATCTCCAAATCCCAATCGATGGCGATCGTCTCTTCCTCCATGATGCTCAACAAGTCATCATTGCATGGGATAATGTGACCGAAGCTACGGGTCAGCCAGTCTGTTCGTGAATCAGTCAAACCCTTGCTCTCGACACGGCGTAACACGAATCCGCACGACGACGTCAGGCCCGTGAAGACAGTGTCGATACGGTTGGACGCCAGGCTGTCCTCCACAACCTCGTCATCCGCCCACTTTTGCGGTGGTGTGCCTTCGACGAAACGTTTCACACGCTGCCACACAAGCTTGTACAAGTCGAAACCAGTGGTCATCTCTGGGCAGATACGCACCAGATTAGGCAGTCCGAACGGAGCCGGACGGAATGGGTTCTTGAAGTACAACGCCGAGTAGCTGAGCTTACGAGGAAGCAGTGGGATGTACAAGAGGCGAGCCTGGCGTGGCCGCAGGCGGTTTGCAGACACTTGAAGCTCTTCGTCGACGCGCTGCAAACGCACCGTGTACAGCTGAGTTGACTGATTGCCCTCGTTCTCTTCCGGTGGGCAGTCGACCACAACACCTGGAATATACTCTTGCGACTGTGATCGAGCCTTGACTTCCACCAATGTGCCCTTGGTCAACGTTTCGTGGAATCGAGCCTGAGTCTGTTGATCGTCAGGTTCCTCGACCCGGAGTGCTGCTGGTGGAGGCACGTACGACTGGCGGCGGTTTCGCGTAGCCTGAATTGTCGCGGCATCAAGAGGCTCGAGCTGGAAAGCGATGAGGCGCTCGATGCTGCGAATCTGGCCGATGCGTCGGCTGTCAGCCTTGAAGCTGAGGATCATGGATCCTGTATACTCGCAGACCTTGATGTCAGCCTCAGAGATGTTGGGCAGATTAAAGTCCGAGTGGCACAGCTTCATCAGCTCATGCTTCAAGTCAAAGACCGTCGCTGAGATGCCCAGGCGCACAGAGACCTTCATCGGCCCCAGGCCGTTGGATAATACGAGCACCAACGTCACCGTGTTGTGCGTCGGTTCTGGTAGTGGCAGCTGAAGGAACGTGAACGGTTCGAAACGAGCGCTCTTGAAGCCGCACTCGCTGCACGTTAGCAGAGACTTGTACTGGCCGGTGAAGAGGGCGACAATGATCGAGACTTCACGACGCAGGTGGTTGCGCCACCACTCATCAGCAAGGTCACCATCGAATCGGCCATCACTATCCGGCTGCTCCACGTACGGCTTGTCTTGAATTCGATTCAGGTCTTCGCTGAGTCCGCTCAACAAGAAGGAGAGCATTTCCTGGGCATCCTGCTGGTCACTGCCGCGGAATGCTTCATTGAACTTGCCGATCGTCTTCTTGAAGTTGCGTGGAGAGAGAGCCTTCTGTTTTGCGCACCACATATCTTCCGCGAGTTTGCCATATACCTCAGCGAGCTTTCCTTGCAGGCCCATCGTGCTCGTGCGGTTGATATCTTCGAGGTACATTCCCGAGAGGAAATACTCAGCCAGCAGCTGGGTGTTGGTCAGACACTGAAGTGCCGAGTTCATGTAGCACGTATTGCCGAGATTTGTCAAACCGACAGAACCACCAGTTCGCATGCGCCGAGGAAGCGCAAGCGCCTGTGTCCGCTTACTTCTCTCCTGCTCAGCTGTCGCATCCGCTGAATCGTCATCGTCGTCATCGTCGTCGCCATCGTCGCTGTCTTTCTTCGCTCTCTTCTTCTTCTTCTTGAGCTCTTCTTCCCAGATATCCAAGATGGCGGTTCCATCCGACTTGATCACGACCTTGCGACGAAGCTCTGGGCCTCCGCCGTACCAAACTTTCAGTCCCATCCACAGTTGCTCGGGGACGATCGCATAGTGCTTGCCGAGCTTGATCTCGTCTGAGTTCTTGAGAATGTGCTCGCGACGCTCGTTAGTTAGCAATGGGTAATTGTTGATCGGCTTCGGACGCAAGTAGTTGCCGTCAGCATCCATAAGAGCTGCTTCGCCCTTTGCACCTGAAGATGACGATGGCGTAGACTTTGACGAGGTTGCGTTCGCCAACTTGCTCGAGAGATCCGACAACGAACTCGTGCTGCTAGTGGTGGTGTTAGCGAGAGTGTCGGCGACAGGGAGGTTGACGTACTTGCACCAATGATCAAACCACTTCTTCTCGATGAGAAACCACGCTTCATCTTCGACAAGGCTAGCTGGATCGAACGTCTTGTAGCAGTCCTTCGCAACAATGAGCTCTTCGTCTTTCGAGCCCGGCACGAGTCCAAGATCCACGAACACAACCTCGCGCATGATGCGCAGCGATGCCATTTCGTAGTTCTCGCGCGTGGTCCAAGCAAGGAACTCTTCAGGAGTGAGTGAGGCCGCTGACTGCGCATTTTCACCGGAGCCGAGAGCACGAACTTGACCAAACTCCTTGATCAACGCATCCACGAAGCGTCCGAGTTGAGATCCAGATACGGATGGGGTGTGCGCACCACTCTCGCTCAAAGCTGAGTCAGCCGCGCTCAAAGCCTTTGGATTCTTCTTCTTGTACTTCTCCATGAACGTTGTTACAAGTCGCTCGAGTTGAGGGTTCTGGGCGAGATCAAGGCGCAGCATGCCATACAAATCATCACGCGCCATGAGGTTGCCGTCCCGCCCAGCAGTTGCAAACAGCTTGAACGCGAACTTGGCCTTTTCTTGAGGCGTACCACGACACGCGATCGCAAGCGCGTTTACGAAGCTGAAGATATCGATGTCGATACCGTTCGCACGCTGACCGAAACTTGAAAATACGCGATGGAAGCGCTCGTCCGTCATCTCCAGCGGGAAATCGCTCGACAGCGCGTCCATGTCCACAGCGTCGCCACCACCCGAGGCGCGGTAGTTGTTGAACGCATCCTGCAGCATCGAAACTTCTTTCACGGTGAACGAAGTCTCGGTCGCCAGGATCTTCTGCTGCACGACTGGGTTGAACTCTTCCTGCGACTCGAGTAAGTGTGGGTCAGGGGTCTCGCACAGCACTTCCACGAAAGGGGTCATCCAGCCAATGAGAAGCTCGTCGATCACTTCCAGCTTAGGCATCACAGTGACAAACTCGTCGGCACTCATGCGAACACGCCCTTGGTCAAAGGCATCACTGAGAATGCGGCGATATTCAGGTCTTTCCAGCACGTGGCGGCCGTGGAGTGACACGAGGAAGTTGCTCAAGCCCGTGCTCTGGACCTTGCCAGCATGGTCGAGATCGCACATGTTAAACACGAAGCGCAGCTTGTCTTCCAGTGTACCCCGCTGCAAGACGGCGATCGCACGGAGAAACTCGTCCATGTTGATGTCAGCACCCTGGCGGTCGGACACAGCCTTCATAAAGCGCATGGCAAAGCTCGAGGGCATGTCAGGGAACACACCAAGCACGTCTCGACGGAACGATGCACGTGAGATGTAGATCTGCGAGCCGGCGGTATGCTGGATCGCGGACGAGCCATTTGTGGCTGTCACAGTCTTCTCACCAGGCTCTGAGCGCGCGGAAGCAGACGCTGGTGGCGTCGTTGCTGTTGTCGATGGCGTTGCAGCCTCCTTTTTCGGAGATGTCGGCGTGGAGCCTGACGTGGCAGGCGCCGTCGTGGCGGTCGACGTGGAGCTGGCACTGCTCGTGGGCGTATCGTGGTCCTCCTTCTTTTCCGTCGTCGTTGTGGCAGTCGTCGTAGTCGTCGAGGCCGCTGCAGTCGTCGCTGTGTTGCCGTGGTACAGGAACTTGGTCGAACAGAGCCGCTTGAAGGCGGCCGAGAGATCGTCGAGCACCACTGGGTCCAGCATGTTCTTCATGCGCTCCGACTCGAGCTCCTTCTTGTGGCGCTGCACCTTGCGCTCGTACGACTCCATGTGCACGTACACCTCCAGGAAGTTGAACAAAGGCACGCGGATTAACGGACGGATCTCCAGCGCGTCGTTGATGTACTTCTCCAGCTCACTGCGACGCTGCTCGATCACGCTCTGGTGGCGGTTGCGAAACACGTGACGCTTAGGAAAGTGCAGCGACTTGACAGACGCATTGGTGCGCTTGAGACGGTCGTGGAGCTCGCGAAAGTCCGAGTACCGCTTCTTAATGATCCACTGGAGACCGCCGTGGAGTCGCACTTCGACGGCAAATACCGTGTGCATGGTCTTCTCGATCTCGACTTCCGTGATGGCGCCCGCTGGCAGCGACACGCTCTCGATCTCAAACGATGGCGCGGTCGTGGACGACGCTGAGACGAGGAAAGTCGACTTGTCGGTCGCGCCACGCGCCGATTGGATCTCCTTCTGACGCAGCGTGAGCAGTTCGCTCGCCGTGAACGACCGCTCAAGCGCCGGCAGACTACGCGGCGCCTGCGCAGCGCTGGAGGACGCGGTGGTGAGCGTTGACGAAGAAGCCGCACTGGCGGGAGGACGTCGCGGCGGCGTCGCCAACGAGTCCGCCGTCTGGACGCTGTTGCCGTCGTCGTCCGTGGACGCGACGCTCATGAACTCGGTGCGGTCGGTCACGCCCGGCGCGTCGCTCAGCGACCGCTCGATGGCCGTGATGGACGGCGCGCTGTCGTACGACGCCGTCGAGTGGTCGGAGGACGCGGATTTGGTCGAGTGCAGCGGCGACGCGTCGGCGTCCGCAGGAGTTTCCTCTGCGTTGCCGGCCCTTGCGCTGGACGCCGCCGCGCCGTTCGAGCGGCCGTTCGCGTACCCCATGATCTCCGCCCCCGTGGCTGCCGACACCGAGCGGATGAGGATCTTGGGCGGCGACTGGAGGTCGTCATGAAGCGCCGTGGTGTCGCCATTCACGTCCTGGGTCGTGGTGGTGTCGGCCATGTTGTTGGAAAGTGTTGGTTGTTGGTCGTCCGAAGCTCAGCGAACAGCGTTCTTTGGAGCACGCGCTCGAACCACTGAACGGTTCTCCGCTGCTTTTGGTTCCACGCCAGAACTCTGGATTCGATCCAATCCACTCTGCGATCGAGCGGAGAACCGATTCCCCCAGAGCGCGCGTATCGTGGGTGTCTACCGCACTGCGAAAGGGGTGTTGATCCCAAGACACTCGAGCGACACTGGGTACGTGCAACCGAACCCAATAATCGACTCGCTCGGTGCGGGTGGCTGGGCCTTGGGGTCTCGTCCACCGGGAGATGCGGAAGAACGGGACGCAGGTGCGAGAGTCCAACGAGACTCCGCTTTGTTGATCTTGTGAGCTGGCTGCTTTGCTGCCTGGGCGCTACGCTACCGTGTGTGCGTGTCCAAAGAGAGCCGCCCCCGCCCCCGATTGATCGCCTCGCACTGGATGCTCCGCCTCTCTGCACTGCCCCTCTCGTTCGGATCGTGCGATTGTTCGTTTGTTGCTCGCGTCGGCCGATCGAAAGCAAGCCACGCGGAAAAGCCCGCTTCCGTTTGACCCGGCCGGGCCCGCAAAGGGGGAGGGGCTACACTACGCTCCCCAGCACATCAGCGGCGGAGCGGAGCGGACGCTGCGCAGAACAGGACCTTGGTCAACTTCACGGTGAAACGAGAGCTCGTGGCTCCAGCGTGGAGGTGTAGGGTACGCTCCGTTCTATAAACTACGACAGGTTTACCTCCCACTTTGATGACTTTTCGTTAGTGACATCACACAATCACATCGTCCGAACTGGAATGTCAATAATCATCAAAGTTACGATCTTATATGTCCGTAAAAAGAGGTCCTACTGCAAATCGCGGCAACTCCACTCCGTAACCCCAAACCGAGTGCGTGCGCGCTCACATCAAGCAACTCCTCGCACTGCTCCACCCAAAAACAGCTGAGAGTCGGATCCGTAATCAAAGATGTGCCTAGCAGCGTGTCCTCATTGAGCAACATCAGCAAACCGACCGATCTGTCGAACCAAAGCGCGGGGTGTAACCCAAGCGGAACTTCAACTGTGGACAGGAGATCGTAACCCATGTGTACCAACGTCACTTCTGAGATATAAAGGCAACTTGCATCAGTCAGCCTCTGCGTCGTCTTCCTCCTCGTCCGAGACGAAGCTCTGCCCCGCCAGCAGCTTCCTGGCTCGCAGTAGTAGCTGAGCACGGTCGTCTTCCAGCTCGTCGTCGTCGTCCTCGTCTTTCTCTTCATCCGACAGGTCATCGAATCGGATCCCCAGCTCCTTCTCCAACTCTTCAATCGGCCGTTGCAGCATGCTGCTCGCCTCGTCGCTGTCGTCTTTGCTGGACAAGGACGACAGAGACATTCCCAGAATTTGCTGTGCTGTTGGAGACTTCGGTGTTGTTGTCACTGCAGCACTTGGGGTGGCTTCATCGTTGACTGGACTCGACCTCAAGACCCCACTCTCGTCTTGTAAGAGTGCCGTCGCATTGGAAACCGAGATGGAGGGCGTCTTGCGCATCGTCTGGATAGGGCTGATGCCTTCGAACAGCTCTTGGCGACTTGCCGGTGAAAGACTGCGGCGACTGACCGGCGTTGCCTCCCCACTGTGTCCACCTTCACTGGCTCTGCTGCCACTGCTACTGCTGCTGATGTCTGCGAGTGCCTTCTCTAATAGCGACAGCTCTTCTTTCGTCCGCTCGATTGGCGTACTCTTGTCGCTAGCTCGGCTACCACTGCTGCTACTGCTGTTGGAACGCACTTCGTCAGACTGGTGCAGCACGGACGAGAGACGTCGTCGCGCAGTATCGAGCAGGCGAATGCTCTCGTTCGTGATGTGCTGGGTGCCATCGACCTCGTGCTCATCGTCGCTTCTCTCCGTGTCGCGTACTAGACGATGTGCTGACGCTTCTCGCTGCTGCTGTTGCTCTCGAGAGGTTTCAGCAGCATGTGTGGACAGGTTGCTCCGAGTATATCGTCTCTCTCCGTTCACAAGTGGAGGGAGTGTGTCCTCAGCTGCCTCATCCTCGTCATGGCCATACTTGTGTTGGCGAGGCATAGGTGTCTGGGTCGTTGCTCTAGGTGGCCGAGATCGCCCATTCACTGGAGTAGCATCTTCCGAATCAATTCCACCGCCACGCACGGAAGACTCGCGTGGCATTTGCCTCGGCTTCGTTTGGCGGCCTTCTCCCCGCGCTCCTTCAGCCATCTCACGCTCTTGGTCCTCAACTTCACCTCGAAGCTTGCGATTGGCCCTCTCTTCCTGCATACGCGCGTCACGCTGTGTCTGTAGCTCCAAGAGTAGTTGTTCCTTCTCTAGAACGTGGTCTAGCATCCGATTCTCAAGCTGCTGGCGCACCGTTCGTTCTTGCTGGAGTAACGCCTCCTTTTCGCGCCTCTCGATCTCCTCCTTTGCCTTTAGCCGTTGCGCTTCATCATCTCGCTTCCAGCTTTCAAACATCAGCAGATCTTGAAGTTCATCTTGCTTCACTCGCGTGACGAATTCCGTTCGTAGCTGCTGGAGTCGTTCGTCCAGTTCTCGCTGCTTGTGAATTTCGGCAACGCGTTTTTCTGCTTCAAACTCGACCCGTTGGAGCTCTTCTTCTTCGCGACGCGACGAAATCTCGAATTCTGTGCGCTCCTTCAGCATGTTCAGCTCGCTCTCCAAGCGGAGATGCTCAGCCTGGAAAAGTCCCGCAGTTTGCACGAGCGCTTCTTGCGCTGCTTTCTCTAACTCTGCCAATCGTTCAAGTCGCCGCTTTCTGGTCTCGTAGTCGAGAGTCTTCATGTTGAGAATGCGGTTCTTCTCCGCAGTAATCATCTCGGTACGCCTCTTGTCTTCCGCTGCGAGTAGAGCTTGGCGTTGTTGGAGCCATTTGCGATGCTCAGACTTGAGATTCTCACTCTCGACTTCAACACGTTCGAGTAGTTTCTTCTTCTGGACTATCTGGGCTTCCTCAAGTGCAATCCGATTCCTCTCCTGCAAACATAAATGGCACCAAGATCAGTATAGTTAAGCCAAACCAACTCGATTCTCCAGTACGTACGCTGATCTGGAAATCAACGATAAACTTCGGGTAGTTGGCAAATGCAGGGTACTGTCCGCGCGGAAGTGGCCAGTATACGGGCACCGGATCTTGGGACTCGCTCGGCACAGGGATATTCCTCGCTGCGATATTGCCTGTCTTCTCGCTGAGATTGTTGAGTAGCTGAATGAACGCGTGAATCTGAAGAGCGTTTTGCTGGTGAAAGAACTGCTCAATGGAGAATCGATCCTTTGCAGCGAGGAGGGCCGTCCGGAAGTATGAGACGTACGCCAGCACAGCGACTTGAAGAAGCCATGGTCGGTCACTTGCTGTGAGCAAGTGGTCCCATAGAATTAGCCACTCGTCTTCACTGAGCACCTCCGTGAACAGCGTCTTGAGGAGGCTCCATGCGTACATCTCTGAGCTGACACCGTGCTTCGTGAAGTGGTCATGAAGCTGCGAATCGAGCTTCTCGAGCTGTGTCTCGATGGAGCCCAAAGCGAAGACTGGAGGAGAGGGCAGGTTAACCAAGAAGTCCCGGCACCAATGCAGAAGAACCCCTAGACTGGCTTCAAATGCAGCCACGTCGTTTTCGCGGTACAGCTTGATGAAAGGATAGACCACTGCTGGCAGGTAGCTGACTTCACCGAATGCTGGACACCAAAACGCAATTGCAGACAACACCCTGTGCAAGCGTCGAAAATGTCGTCGGTTCTTCAATGGGTACTGTTCGTGAAGGTTCACAAACGCAGGATGGGCTCCTTTAGCTGTCAGTGCCTTGAACGCGCCTTCATTTTTGGGGAGTCGGAGCAAGAACTTCCAAACGAGGAGTCGATACTTGCTGGGATACTTTCCATTGCATCGCAGACTGTTTTCGAGTCGCTGTCGATTGATCGCCACTTCCTCCTCCGATATGGAGGTTCGCTGGAGAATGCTCTTCTGCCGCACTGCAGTCTGGGCTGTGGGGCGAATAGAAGGCTTCACAGGAACAGCTCTGTTGTGAGGTGATGGAGTGGCTC
The DNA here is from genome assembly GCA_023334595.1 of Pythium utonaiense. Taxonomy (NCBI): domain Eukaryota; phylum Oomycota; class Peronosporomycetes; order Pythiales; family Pythiaceae; genus Pythium; species Pythium utonaiense. The sequence continues at coordinate 14,394 of JAADVE010000655.1, forward strand.
GTCCTGATGTCCTGTCGTGGAATTCGACCCTTTCTTCTGTCGTGATGTTTTCTTTGTCACGTCGGGATTTCAGGCCGAAGATGCCATCGATTAACTTGGATGTTGCTGGCCGTTCAACTTCATCATCCTGCGGGTACCGCACAGCGGCTGCAGAAGTTGCCATGGCTTCTCCGTTGAGCTGGATCACAGAACGTGTTCGAAGCCGCAGATTGTCTTCGATTTCGCTGAGTCCGTTTTGCTTGCGATGAGATTGGGCGCGACGCGCCGTCTCGTTGGCGATATCCAGGTCGTACAAAAGGAGGCATCCGTCCCTAAAGCATACACATGTCTGGGGTGAGTAACAAGCCACTGCATCGAGCGATACAATAGATCAACACACTCAGTGCTCGCGACAAGATAACGTCCGTGGCTTTCGATGTCGAACGCGTTGATTTTGCGGTCAACATTCGAAATTTCCAGCTTGATCTTGGGCTTTTTAGCCGCGACGTTTAGGAAAAACAAGCTTCCTTCGCTCCCAAGCAGGCAAATGGTACTGTCTTGTCCTGGCACGAATGAGAACTGTGTACGCATACCCGCTGTCAGAAAAATGGAAACACGACGTAGATCTCGTCCAAGGCGCACTCACAGTGATGATCTCATCGATAGGCGGGGGTAGTTCGATGATACGAATGATGATTTGAGATTCGAAGTCCCAGACGTAGATGAACCGAGATCGACCTCTGCAGAAGGGTGCAACACACAAAAGGCACCGTCAGTGAATCCACGACGGACGA
>JAADVE010000656.1:0-15146 GCA_023334595.1 Pythium utonaiense
AGGAGGTGCTGGTGTTGTACAGGCGACTTGGTCTTCTCCAAGCTGCAGACTGGCCAGTGGCCGACGCTCCAGGTACGCGCCTGCCCCGAAGTGTCTATAGATGCCAGTAGCTAACTCCTGCCTAACTGACGAAAACATCTTCGACTCACAGCAACTAGGTGAGCTCCTGGATGCCAAGGGCGTGAACGCCATCTACTGAGCTCAATCGATGAAGGAATGATGGCACTTCACTGGCATAAGCAAGACTCCATTTGCTCAATGCGACGCATGTATTCATGTCGAGTGTCAGCCTCTCTGGACTGCAGTGAGTTGTTCTGGTACTCTAATTGCTTTCAGGAGCCATCAACTAGGGGCTGGGTCGTCGTGGTGTCAGACGGACTTGGTGCTGGACGGGCTCATGCCTGCCTCAACCCAGGTCACGGGCACAGGCACGACTTGCAACGGCGTTGGTGTTGTCATCTCCACATGCGAGTTATCTGCTGGCTGGTCCCTGGTGTTTGACGTGCTACCTTCGCAGCATGTTTCGCAGTATATCCGCACGCATTCACATGTGACGCACTCGGCACACTCGATCGCGGCGTCTGCCCAACACTGGCTCGTGCAGTCGCAGCAGTCGCAGTCGCATTCGCAGCAGTCGCAGTCACACATTGTGTCTCCCTTGGTACGTTTCGATACGTTCTCGCCCGGGTGCGGATTCGATTGTGGTTGCTATCGACGTGGACGACGAGCTGGCGTTCACCAATCGAGATCAGCAAATCCGCTCCCGAAGAGAAGCCATCCGGAAGAATGAGTCGTAAGGTCCCAAATTTTGTGTCTGCATCTCCTGACATCTCACAAGTGATACTACTGAATGCGAGTGCTTGTTAGTAACAAGCACGAAGTGATCTTCAAGTTGTTACCCTCTGCACAGCCTTTGACTCGCAGTTGAAGATCACTTCGTGCTGCTCGTCGTCTGCTTAAACATCCTTGATATGGGACGGACTCGCTCCTGGCTCCGCCGCAGGTCACTGGCACGGGAGCGACCTGAACCGGTGGCGATGCGCAGTTGCAGTCATCACAGCAGTCTCCATCGCAGTCACAGTCAGCGTCTACCATCTCGGTCTCGGTCTCGGAAGTAAATGAGCTCCTATATACAAAGGCCGTGAACGCCATCCACTCAGTCCCACTGACGATGGCATGATGGCCACTTCACTGCTGTATGCAAGACTTGATTATTCAATGTGACGCATGTTTCATGTCGAATGTCGGTCTCTTCGCCAGTCCCTGGACTATCGGTAGTGAATTGTTCTAGTGACTGCGTCGTCGTAGTGTCGCGTCTCAAATCGATCAGATTGACTTCGTGGCGAAAGGGCTTATGCCTGACTCGACCCAGGTCACGGGCACGGGCACGACTTGCACAGGCGGTGGCGTCTCCATCTCCACATGCGAGTATTCTGCTGGCTGGCTCCTGGTGTTTGACGTGCTACCTTCGCAGTTTATGCAGCATACCTCGCCGCATAACTTCAGGCATTCGGACGAGATCCACATGCAGCACTCGGCGCACTCGGTGCATTCGGTCGCGAGGTCCGTACAGCAGTTGCCGCAGTCGCAGTTGCAGTCGCAGTTGCAATTGCAATCCCCACAGTCGCCGCAGTCGCACCCGCCACAGTCACAACCGCCACAGTCACACCCGCCACAGTCACACCCGCCGCCGTCGCACATTGCGTCTCTCTTGGTACGTTTCGATACGTTCTCGCCGCGTGCGGATTCGATTGTGGTTGCTATCGACGTGGACGACGAGCTGGCGTTCACCAATCGAGATCAGCAAATCCGCACCCAAAGAGCAGCCATCCGTAAGAATGAGTTGTAAGGTCCCAAATTTTGTGTCTGCATCTCCTGACATCTCACAAGTGATATTGCTGAAGGCCAGTGCTAGTAACCCTCCGCATGGCCTCCCGCTCGCAGTTGAAGATCACTTCGTGCTACTACTCGTCTGCTTAAACTTCCTTGGTATGTGACAGACTCGCTCGGGCCCTGCCCCAGTCATGCCTATCTCACGAAAATCTCAACGATTCACAGCAACCGGGTGCGCTCCTGGATGCCAAGGGCGTGAATGCCATCTACTGAGCTCCATTGACGAAGGCACGATGGCACTTCACTGCCGTATCGTTACGGAAGAATCGATTTGCTCAATGTGACGCATGTATTCATGTCGACTAGTGAGTTGTTCTAGCGCTCTCTCGGCTTTCACGTCGTGTCATGAGTCAGCAACATGCGCCTGCTCCTCGTGTTTCACCTCATGTCGGTCAGACTGACTTGGTGGCGGATGGACTCATACCTGGCTCGGCCCAGGTCACTGGCACAGCCACAACTTGCAATGGCGGGGGCGTTGCCATCTCCACGTGCGAGTAATCTGCTGGTTGGCTTCTGGTAGTTGTTGCTTGCCTTTCGCAGCATACTTCGCAGCACCCCTTTAGGCATTCGCACGAGGTCCACGTGCAGCACACGGCGCAGTCGGTCGCGAGGTCCGTGCAGCACTCGCCCTTGCAGTCACAGTTGCAATCGCAGTTGCAATCGCCGCAGTCGCAATCGCCGCAGTCACAGTCACAGTCACAGCCGTCACACATCGCGTCTTTCGTGGCACGCACGTTCTCGCTTGGGTGCGAATTCGACAATGGATACTTTGAGGAACTGCAAGCATCTCGGCTGAGCTGGGGAGCTGGGGAGCTCCCATTGCATCAGATGGTATCAGACAGATCCGCACCCAAAGAGCAGCCATTCGTAATAATGTGTATCCCACTGGTCAAGCTTTCCCAAAATTTGGAGTTGGTCGAACAGAGACAAAGCTCTGATGGCGTTGTGTTCATGCTAAGTCAGTGGATCAGTGACTGTACCGGTATCTCCTCTCCTCAGAAGGATGAGCAGCAAGGCAGCACCTAGTGGTCGTTGGTGTTGTTGCCACTCCATGTTGGAGTCTCGCAATGTTCTTCGGAATGTCTCGCGCAGACACAAGGCAAGGCGAGTGTGCTCTCCATCAGGGGACTCCAGACCACAGTGCTGGACGGCCCATATGTCTCCACGCATTCACATTTTATCGTAGGGAACCTTTGGTCATAGAGTGTCCAGGGCCACGACCCGCTTTCAAGTCAGGTGTGGGATAATTCTTCCTATGAAGTTCTTATCCCAAATGATGAAGGTTTCAAACAACATATCGTTGATATGGTCGGGACATTTATACCTTGTTACACTGCCGTCCAGCAAACCAACTGATCCACACACCTCCCCCCCCCTTCCTCGTATCTCAACCGAGCGCACTGTTCGTTTTCCACTGTCAACTCCCTTGTCTCCCTCTCGTGTTGTTTTCTCACCACTAGCTCACCTCAATCCGGAAGCAAAGAGTCAGAAACTAGAGATTCACATTGAAGTTGCATTAAGCGATGGGTACACGGTCTCCATCACACGCTCATAGTGTTGTGTACTCGGAGTTTTGGTACGATCCTTCGGCAGGCTTAACCGGCGTCGCGATGGGTACTGCTGTCACATAGACTGGTTTTGAGCCCATTTCGCCCTTGACTTGAGTGTACGTCCCTTGGTCTTCAGACTGGCCGTCGCGCCGTCGGCTCTCGCAATACATGCAGCACGCGTCGCACGATAGGCCTACGCAGCAGCAGGAGGAGCAGTTGCAGCAGCACTCGATGGCGTCGTCGAGCGCGCAGCAATCGCACCCATCACAGCCGCAGCCATCCAGACCACAATCGCAGTTCGACAGCAGCATGTCCAGCATCTTCCGTCTTCAGGGCTCGCTTTCGAGTGTGGCGCAGTCGTCTTAGAGCACTGGCTGTAGCTAGCGCCTCTGGTCGACCTTCACGACCTGATCGGTCTCCTATCGCTTGGAGGACGGTGAGCTATTCGTGGTAGCTCATTTTGCGCGATAACAAACACCGCGAGTACTATTCACTGCCATATAATTGTAGTGGCTGAGAAGACCTACAGCCTCGTCCTCAATCGCATCCGATATCGCGCCTGGACGTGAGGCGATCGCTACGATGGGCTCGCTTGACACATGGGGAACCTACACTAGGCTCCTGCAACGTGACAGGCACTGCCATGATTCGGATGGGCTGTGGAGTAGATAGCTCATGGTAGGAGGGAGTTGCCGGATGTCTACTGGGTGTGCGCTTACTGCACACTCCGCAGCAAGACACGACACAGTCGAACGTCGTCGCGACACAAGCCGCACAGGAGTAACAGGTTTGCACGAAGTTGCAGCAGTCGATGAGGCAGTCGCAACAGGCACAGCAACCGTCGCAGTCGCAGTTGCAATCGCAGTCTGACATTATCGTCTTTGCCTCTCTAAGTCTTGGTTCTTGGTTGCTTGTGGCGGTTGTTTGGAAATGAAGCATACCTCGCACGCGCCGGAGTACTTGGCGTGGTGTGGTGGTCATGATTGCAACGTTTCGAGCAATTGCTAGAACTTACAGGCACCCAGTAAGGAATCGGAGATCCCAACAAGCCAATAGTTCGACGTTGTTTGGAGTCCAGGATCCCATCGTGTTCTTTGAGCTTGCCTAGAGCATGCGAGATATTAATCAAATGATAAGGTGAGAGATGTTGGCGTTCGGTGCAGATAGTTACAGGGATGAGCTTCCACATGCGGAGACAACTTTGTTTTGGTTTGGCAGAAGGCTGTTGGTGTCCCTCTCACTCAAATACAACTCGGTTGTTGGTGACAATCTCGCCAGTGTCGTAAGATCTCAGAACAGTCGCCATCGCCCCCAACTCATATCAGGTCCGATCGTGTGGTCGTGTGCCACTCATACAGTCACATCGAAAGCCATTGATCTGTACAAGGTGTCGACTAGATATTGTTCCAGCTCATTCCTGTCTTCATCTCCTCACATCTCATTACTCACTTCATCACTGGATCTTCTTCTGGCGCTTGTTTTCTTTCTTCGAAGGTGTTCGGTTATCAGGCGAAGCCCATTCTTCATGCTGCTCCTCGTCGACTCAAACTTGCTTGACTTGCGATGGACTCGCGCCTGGCTCCGCCCATGTCACCGGCACTGGAGCGACCTGAACCGTTGGCGATGCACTTGCTTCGTCGTTCTCTGCTTTGCTTTCCTCCTTGCTGTCACTCCTACACAAGTCGGCGCAACACCAGCCGATCATGAACCAATCGCAGTTGCAGTCGTCGCAACAGTCTCCGTCGCAGTCACAGTCAGAGTCCACCATCTTGGTCCGGTCTCGATCTCGTTTGTCTGGTTGTACTGGAGTGGTTTGTCCTGGAGCTGCCTTCTTGCAGAATGGGCTTGCGTTTGGCGACCAGCCCACTGCAGGGGCCCCAAGTTGGGGCTCGCGAGTGTGGCCCCTCCTGGCAGAGAGCTACAATCCACCCAAACGTTTCTTCGGGGAAGCTGGGGAGTTGCGGAAAGAAAAAAAGCGAAGTGTACCCACGACTCTATGATATCAAGTGGTCGTTTCCGCACCCTGTTGCCATCGTCATTTCTCACGAGTTGCCAGTAAACTAGTTGAGGTGGTGAGGGCTCGTGGCAAGATCTCACACGGAGCCACTGGATTTGGACATCGAGATTGAACCCACGCACAGTAACTGACATATTTTAACGTTACTACAAGCTCCGTCGCCCAAGATCTCTCGTGGCCAGTATCCATCGGTGCACTCCGTGTGCAGTCGGCAGAGTAATGGTTATCCTTCGCTTGGGAAAGTCTACGAACCAGCTAGGCCAGTTGGTGCACGAAGGCAGCGGAGCTAGACAATCATACAGAGAGGACAGACGTGTAGGAGGCTCCAGCAGGAACCCATAATCGGTCAGTCCATCTAAAAGAAATAGGTCAGTTGGTGCTAGGAAATCCAGTGTGCTTGTTTGATTCCCAGACTTAGAGGCACACTTGTTCATCACACTAGGCGCTGATGCTATAGCAGTGAAGTCCAGTTAGATGGTAATAACCCGGTGAGAGCCTACGTGAGAAGGAAACCTGGAGTGTGATGTGGTGGGCTGGAGGCTTTGGGGCGTGGTGATCCTGACACAGTGAACAATAGTGGACCTGTCCCTGATAATGGTGAGATGCTGGAACTGCCTCGCAAGTCGTCGCGAAGGCGCGTCACCAAGCCCAAACGCGCTGTATGATTGCTTGTCGTTGTGAGGGCTGGCGAGGCTTATAGAAGCTACTCAGACATTGCACAGGAGGCAACTACTCCTACCACAACGGCACTATCAACCATCACCATGAGATATCATGCCTGGCTCTTGAATATACTCTTTGTTGTTGAGATCGGTGAGAAAGTATACCTATAGGCTCGACTTCGCTGTGTGCTAGACGTAGTGTGGCATCGACAGCTGAACATAGTTGCGTTTTGCGTTCGGAAGTTCCGTGGCCGGTTCACACTGGACAATGGGGACAGCTACGACTTGGACATAAGGAGGGGTATTCACTTCCACGTACACGCTGGGCTTTCGCTGTTTCGTGCAGCAGTATGTGTCTGAAGCATAGCAACATATCGCGACGCTGTCGAGATTGATGAGGCTGGTCGCGAAGGTACAGCAGGTTTCCATCACATTGCAGCAGCAGATTAGGCAGTCACAACAGGCGCAACAAGCATCAACGGCAATGTCCGCCATCTTGTTGGCGCCTGGTTTGACCCTGTCGACGGGTGGGTGGTTCGACTTCGCTCGTTGAGAAATGTGCCAAGCTGCTGCACTTAGTTCGTGGCAGGAGACTCCTATCGCAATGTCCGTGCCCTTTGAGTGTTGCAAGAACGCCCAAGCACCACCGTCTGCACCGGATATTCCACGTGGAAACGGATACCTTGGCATGCAGTTCGCCTGTGGCGAGTACAGTTTAGATGAATCGTGTCAGTGTCCTTGTGTAGAAAGAAGCCAGATATGTCAGTTTTGCCAATGCAAAGCGTTCCTAGGAATTCTCCATCCCAGTCATCCAGATGACTGTATATCGATGTAGCTGTCGAACCAGTCGCTTCATGCTGTCGCAACATTCGGCCGATTCGTGCGGAGGCTCGCTATGCTCGCAGATCGCCAAGTTGACGCTCAACACCTTCGGGAATCATGCTGCTTTCGCTGACGAACACGTAAGTTTGCACGGGCTGGCACTGTAGCTACAGCGGTGGTCCCCTGGTCTCGTGGACGTACACTCACCGCATCGGGGGTGAGCCAACACGGGAGTAGCTGGACAATATCTGTTCGGCGTTTGTCCGAATCCCAGGCTGGAAGGACCGGGAGCGTGCTCGCGGGAAGAATGAGGCTGACAGGAGCCACTGTGACTCGACAACAGAACCAACAACGTCGCGGAGCACACGGCTCTTCGACGAAGTGTACAAGCACGCTCTCAAGAGAAGTCATGCACAACTCCAACACCGTACCACCACCATCCGCAGCCGCCTGCTAATCCTCGACCAAACTGCAGGGGACGCGCGCATCCAGTCCCACGGAATGGACGCGATCGCCGTGAGGTGATCTCAGAGGATCCATCGCTCGTTGGGCTATTCTTTATGAATTCGTGATCTACTACGTGGCTATATTTGATATATTTGTGGATATTTGAGACTACCGGAACTGGTATTCAGCAACTGCACATGAGCTGCAATCTCGCCCGAGCAATCCGCCACGCACTGCACACAGATGAGCCTCCCACGCACAAGCGCCCCGCCTTCATAGCCTACACGACAAGTGGATCAGGCGCCTATGGCTTCGACAGCTCCTCCACCCAAGAGCTCAGCAATTGGCTGCGCGATACTGCCGCTGCTGTCCACACAAACTGGTCGGCTTCCACATCGGCGCCGCTGGTCGTAGCACTGGCACTGGAGCAGTACTCAGCAGAAGAGAGCGCGTGCTTGCTGCTGGTCGCATCGCAACCGCGCTGGGTGTTTGTGCCTATCGACACACGGCTTCCAGTCGCTCGTCAGTACCAGTTACTTGTCGAGTCCAAGGCGAATCGACTCATCACAATGAACGACAGCAGCATCGGAGCGCACGTGGCTGCAGTGGCAGAGACTAGCGCGTCCTCGTTGCCGTCGTTGTTACTCTTTTCCCGCCCGCTCGTTTGCTGGCGGCTGAATGAAGCAGCCTCAACGTGGCTCTTGACGGTCTCCGCTTCGGAACCCCCTTTGTATGTGCTGTTCACGTCCGGCTCCACAGGCCATCCGAAGGGGGTCGTCGGTACGCGCCGTGGCGCGTACGAACGAGTCATGTGGATGAAGGCGGAGTTTGGAATGGACGTAAAAAGCGACTGCATTGCTCGCACGACACGCATCACCTTCGTAGACGCAGTGGCCGAGATCCTCACAGCGATCCTTAGCAGCGTACCGCTCGTGCATCTCCATTCTCTGGGATCCCGAGATGTCCACAGCATCGTTCTCCACGATCCCTGTGCATTCGCAAACGCTGTAGCTCAGTGTCAAGTCACTCGATTCACTATCGTCCCAAGTGCGCTGCGCTTACTATTGACGGCGATGGAGAAGAGCTCCAGTCTCACGCAGCAGCTCTCAAGCGTGCGGCTCGTATCGGTAAGTGGGGAAGCACTAGCGCTCGATCTATTGGAGCGCTTGGTTCGTTTGCTCCCGCACGTTGGCGTCCTCAATCTCTACGGCAGTACAGAGGTGAGTGGTGATATCACGTCCAAGCTGATACGAGCGTCGATGCTTCGAGACCAGAAGCTCCTCACAAGTTGGAAGACGCATGGCGTGCCCATTGGCGACTGGCCTCTAAATCCAATCGGAGAATCGACTCGCATCAAGTTGCTTCTGATTGGAGAAGACAAGGCACAAGAGATATGTGTGAGTGGAGGTGCTGTGGCCGCAGGGTATCTGGTGGACGGTGAGCTTTGTCAACCGCCAGACAAATGGATTCGTGACGACCACGGAACAACTTGGTTTCGGATGGGCGATATCTGCGAGGCGGTAGACGGCGAGCTGTTGCTACGCGGGCGACGCGACCGACAGATCAAGATCCGAGGCAATCGAGTGCAACTGGAGGAGATTGAACGTGCTCTGAAGCAAGCTGCATCGATGACGACTCATCTATCCACGGACGACGTGGCTGTCGTTGCTACAGCAGTGGATGGAAAGGATGGGGAGCAAGAGATCGTCAGCTTCCTGGTATCGGATACCTTCTCAGATGACTTTATGAAGCCCTGTGGTGATTGTGAGCTGATGAAGATCGATGCGGCGATGCAAAGAGAGCTATACCATCGACTGGAGACATTGTTTGGTGCGGTGTTCGTGCCTCATGCAGTTGTGATGATAGCGAGCAGTGACGTCCCGCACTTGTCGAGTGCGAAAATCGACATGAAGGCACTGCAGCGTCTTTTCGAGCGACACAAGCACCACCAACTAGCCACACACAAGCGAAAAGCGGTCAAGAACGACGGCTCAGTCGAAGATGTAGAGCGTGTTGTGCTGGATTCGGTACAGCGCTCACTCAATGTCGATCAAGACCAGATCACTGATAAGGCAACGTGGTTGGAGCTAGGTGGAGACTCTTTGAAGGCAACTCTGCTAAGCTGGGAGCTGGAGCGTAAGCTCCACAAGCGCATTTCGGCTATTGAGATTGTACGTGCTCGGCCTCCTGACTTCGTCCCTTGCGTTGATTGCATTGTCTAACCGTGTTTGCTTGATCTTTGTAGCTATCCTCGAACATCGAAGACTTGGTCAAGCAATGTATCAGCCGAAAACGGCAGACGATAACCTCTGCGATTGAAGTCAGCGAAAGAACAGACCGTCCGGCGGCTAATCTACTCACAAAAGGACCCTCGTCTCCGCGAATCGAGTCATCTACCAACCCGAAGGCTCTATCTTCACGTGGCGTGAAGGCGTGGTATTCTCGATACAATCAAGGCTCGACAGTAGCACCAATGCCGGTATGCTCTCCGACGACAGCACGCTTAGCTTTATCGACCGTAGCAAGAGTGGATTTGGGGAAGTGCATTGACGCATCACCTCTCGTTGTCCGAACTACCAACGGGCCTCTGCTCGTGTTCATCGGCTCGCACTCGCACAAGTTCGTTTGTGTCGAAGTGACCACATCGGCCTCCGGCTCGAAGACCTCTTGCGTTGTCTGGACGCAGACACTGGACGATCGTATCGAAGCTACTGCTGCAATAAGTGCCGCCCACGGTCTTGCTGTGGTCGGTACCTACAGTGGTGCTCTGTACGCCTTGGATTTATGGTCTAGAGACGTACGTTGGAAGTTCCAAGCACGCGATATGATCAAGTCATCGGCTGTTGTCATCGACTCACAAGATTTGGTCGTCGTCGGTGCCTATGATCGAAGTTTTTATGGATTGGATTTGAGCAGTGGCAAGCTTTTGTGGAGCCAAGACCTTCCTGGAAGCGTCTACTCCTCACCCGTGTACGATACGTCGACCCAGCAACTGATCGTCGCGACCACAACGGGAGTGATCGTGGCATCGATACTAAATCCTCGCTCGAATCCCACAGAAACGTGGCGCGTGAGCCTCCCAGCACCCGTCTTCGCTAGCCTCGTGATCACCAATCGTCCCACGCAAAGCAGCAACGGAGGAGAAGACCGACTCGTGATCGTGGGCTGTGCGAATGGGGTTTTGTACGCCTTGGACGGAGCCAGCGGTGTGAAACGCTGGGAGTTCGCAACGGACAAGCCGATTTTCAGCTCTCCGACTGTGTTTTCAAGCGCGGACGGCAAAACATGGATCACGTTCGGCTCGCATGACGGGAAACTGCGCAAGCTGTCGATCCACGAGGGGACTCTTCAATGGGAGGTCGCACCGTTGCCCTCGGATCCGATCTTTGCGTCACCGTACGTAGCGTCGTTGCGCAATGCAAATTCTACGGTCTCCGTTGTGTGCACAGCCACGACCAGGGGACAGCTAGTGTTCGTGGATCAAGCTTCCGGTGAACTCCTCGCAACCGACCATGCCGATCCAGAGCCCCCGGGTGAGATCTTTTCGTCCCCTGTGATTGTCGACGACTTGTACTTTGTTGGCACGCGAAGCAATGAGCTGCTCATCTTTGAGCTCACGGTGAAAGCATAACTACAGTATTCAAATCTCACGACACGTACGTGTATTAGAGCATCAACCGCGTAGTGCACGATCCACCGTGCGCTTTTTCGGCGTTGGTGAGTATGTCGATCAAGGACTGTACTTCTCAAAATATTGCCGACCCACGGACGATTCATTGTCCCCAGTAGCTGAGGTCCCTGGGGACGAGACTGGCCCGCTATGCCTTCGGATTTTACCCGCTAAGCGACTCACTTGCGAGCGATTGACCTGTGTCTCGACCCTCACGGGGGCCTTGAACAGCTCGCCTATGCAACAGACAGCGCAGGACCACCGGTCGTTAGCTAGCTCTGTTCATGAGCAGCTATTCCGTTCTTGACTCAGAGCCACGCACCTCGTAGCTCTTGAGCTGGTCCATAAACGCCGGATAGAGCTGCATAGTTGGCCGCTTGTTGCGTACAAGCTGGAGTGCCTCGTCCAGTGGCATGCCCTTCTTGGCCATTAAAAATGCCACGACAAACGCCGGTGCGAGAGCGTTACCAGACGCACAGTGGACAAGCACACGCCCACCGACGGCCTCGCAAGACTCGAGGAACTGGTTCACCCCGTCGAAATGTGGAGTCAAGGTCTCCTCCGCCTTGTCCATAATGTTGAGCTTGACGTACATGAACTTGCCTTCAAAGTAATTGCGTGACGCAAAGTCCAGGTTGCAGATGTGGGTCACGCCCACGGAGTAGAGATCGTCGTACTTGGCGGCGTTGTATTCACTGCCTAGCAGAAGAAACGGCAGGACCATAGCCGGCTTGATCCGCAAGGACGGAGCCGTGTACTCGCCCTTAGTGAGCAGGCGCTTGAGCGTCACGAAGAGATGGATGGGTAGCGTGAGGCGAGAGGACGCGTTCAGCTTAGTTGAGCTCTGGATGCGATACTGTGCACTGGCCACGATCGCACGCTCCTCAGGGTTGGTCTGCTCTACACCATTGGCCGCTGCCACCTTGCTCTTCACATACACGGCCTTGGGTGGCGACGCAGGCATCACTGCCCTTGTCTCTCGGTGCTTCGAAGTAGTGGTGTCCGAAAGTGAACGCTGGCCGTCGCCGTCGGTTTGTTCGACAACCTTCTGCGTGTTGTCGACAAGAATAGATGCTGGACCAGGTGTGTTCCAAAGCAAGATGTGCAAATGTTCGAAACTGGGGCACAAAAAACGTCATTCGAAGATCATGAGCGGCAGCGTGACGAAGTCTTCGTCTTGAGCTCATTCCAAGCAAAGAAGTTCCAGTCGCGGTCCTGTGTGGCTGCGACGGACGACGCGCCGAGAAGCGTGATCTACAACACACGACAGTGTCATGGTGTATGTTAGAGGGACTCAATACGCCGCACTGAATCGACTCATAACGCACCTCGAACTTCGCCAACTGCAGTCGAAAGGACTGGTTCGGCTGGACGCAGGGCCGCTTGCGACGTAAGAGGTAGTACGCCTCTAGCAGCGTCATGCTCTTGTGGATCATGAGGTACGCAATCAAGAGCGTTGCTGAACGGGAGACCCCAGCGATACAGTGGATCAGCGCACGTCCTCGAAGTCTTTCCACACGATGCAGAAACTTTGCCACGACCTGGAAATGTGGTGTGATCTCTTCATCCACCGCGTCGTGGAGGAACAGTTTCAGGTACACGTACTCTCCTTCGAAGTGGTTCTCAGTCTGGGCAGCACAGTTGCAGATATGGGTGATGCCTGCTGCATAGAGCTGCTCGCGATTCGCCGCATCTCTGTCGTTGCCCAGTAGAACATGGTCCAGAATGGGTGTCATCAACCGCATAGATTGTGGCGTCTGCATCATGCTGCTCCACCACTTGCTCAGGCGGCGCAACAGCGAGTGGTCTCGCTTCAGAGCCTCCAGGATGCGCCACTGGGCTTCCATCACGGTCTCTTCCTCGTCCGGGTTCCGCTTGGAAAACACCACAATACCTCCACTCCGACGGCGCTGCTCATCGTGATGCAGGTCTCCACTGCGGCGAAAGTAGCGCTTGCCCACGGCGTACGTCTGGACCTTGTTCCGCGGCAGCGAAGGGGTCTTCACGAGGGGATTCCGCTTCGTAGCCATTGCTCCAATCTACGTATCGCTGTTGTTGCATTCAGCGAGCTGCTCAAGTTATGTGCGCGTCGTGGTGGTGGTAATCGCCCGGACGTTAGCTGTTGCTGAAAAGCTGCTGAGTCCACGGTCTCCGCTAAAAATTGACAACCAAAACGACGGGCGTCGTTTCGATATTAGATTTCGGAGAAAAACCTCACCGTGGTTTTTGGCCTTTCCGTCAACCGCCCCCAGCTACGTCATCGACTGAGTACCTCTGGAATATGATAAGATCGCTTCCAGCTGGTGGGATCCGAAGCGAATGATGGTCTCCGTGATGAGGAGCTCCCCAGATGGTCAAAACTTTTGACACACGTCACAGCTGATGACCGCCGGGCGGGACGGACGGACGGATGGATTCCGTTCCATTCTCAACCGCGCTGGCTGTGCACACTTCTCCATCGTCTCCAGAACACGCAGCAGTCCAGACGAAGAGCTACGGAATGATGCGTGGAGTTTTCAGCTTCCTGGTGGCCGCCGCGGCGGCGCTGCTTGCGTCGGAAGGCGACGCGCATCGGCTGCATGACCTCGTGGATTTCCGCGGCCACGGCTACTTGGTGAGCCTGTCGGTGGGCAACGCGACTGCGACAGAGCCTGTGAAGGAGGCGTACTACGAGCAGGCGATCGTGGACCACTCGGCGCCGCTCTCGCAGCGCAAGTACTGGAAGCAGCGCTACTTCATCAACGAGGAGTTTTGGGCCGGACGCGACTACCCGGTGTTCGTGTACATCGGTGGCGAAGGCCCTCTCGGTACGCGATCGCTCACGAACCGCAACTTCATCAATTACCTTGCGAAGAAGCACCGCGCGCTGCTGGTCGCGGTCGAGCACCGCTACTACGGGAAGTCGTACCCGACGCCTGACATGAGCACGGAGAACCTCCGCTACCTCAGTAGTCAGCAGGCACTGGAAGATCTCGCACGCTTCCACACATTCCTGACCGACAAGTACGGCCTCGAAACGTCCAAGTGGGTCGGCTTCGGTGGCAGTTACCCGGGCAACCTGGCGGCCTGGGTCAAGCTCAAGTACCCAGCCCTGTTCGCCGGCACTGTTGCGAGCTCTGCTCCTGTGCTTGCCAAGAGCAACTTCTACGAGTACATGGAGGTCGTGGGCGACGGCCTGCGCTACTTCGGTGGTGGCGAGTGCTACCACCGCGTAGAACAGTCGATTGTGGAGCTTCGTGCGCTGATGGAGGGAGGCCGTGAAGGCCGCAGCAAGATCGACACGCTGTTCTCCCCTTGCTACCCGATGGTGAACGAGTTCGACGACTCGGTGTTTGAGTCGTCAGTCATGGGTGCGTTCCAGGACATTTCGCAGTACAACGGACTGAAGGAAGGTGCGATGACGCTGAAGGATGTGTGTGATCTGTTCGTGGACGAGTCGAAGCCACCGCTTGAAGTACTGGCGACGTTCCTCGCGAAGACGCGCACCAAGAACTGCCTGGACTCCAAGTTTGAAGGCGAGAAGAACGCGACCATCGACACGCTTTCTAAGACTGAGTTCGACGGCGAAAGCAGCTCGCGCCAGTGGTTCTACCAGACGTGTAACGAGTTCGGTTACTTCCAGACCACGACCAGCAAGGTCTCGCCGTTCCACGCGCTCAAGACGGTGACAGAGCAGAACATCGGCCTCGAAGTGTGCAAGCGCGTCTTCAACGTCAACGTGTCGCCTGACATCCAGAGCACTAACGTCGAGTACGGTGCGCTGGCCATCACGGTCGAGAACGTGACGTTCCCGAGCGGTACCATCGACCCGTGGCACGCGCTGGCGGTGAAGAATGCGACGGCTTTGCACTCCAGCACAGCTGAGTCCGTGTACATCGAAGGCACGGCCCACTGTGCGGACATGTACTACCCGAGCGAAAAGGACAGCGCCGAGATCAAGTGGGCGCATGCCAAGATCGCAGCGAACGTCGCCAAGTACGTTGGTGAGACCGAGACTTCGACGGAGCTGGCGGTGGAATAGCGTCCGCGACCGCAGTAGATGAGGGAGGGCTCATACCAATTGTACAAATGCAGCATGCGTCCTA
>JAADVE010000657.1:0-15143 GCA_023334595.1 Pythium utonaiense
GGCGGTATCCGAGTCTCAGCGCGCTGGCCACGGCGTTGTAGGTCTCCACACCTGGGCGGCTCTGGAAGACGCCCAGTCCGAGCGCTGGGATCGTGCGGCCGCTGGCGAACGTTTTCGTGGGGACTGGCGCTGCCATTGTGAGAACTGAGCTGCAGTGATCACGCTCTCTCTGTCTCCGCTTGTGTGTGGAATGCGTTGTGCGCGTGCTGTTACATGCGTCGTATGTCTTGGGTGGTGCCCACGCCACACGCGTGTGGTTGTTGCCTTTTATCCATCTTCCTTCAAATATACTGATCTTTTCTGCGAGGTATGATACATGGCCATGATTAGCTCATCTTTTGATTGGGTCATCCTAGGGATGGGCTCACTTCAATGAAGCTGTGAACAGACTTTTTGAGATGGTTTTGTAAATTTTAGATTAGTGACAATAGAAAAACACGTTTTTGAACATGTCGGCAACGAACAAAGCACTGGTGCTCCCCCGCTCAAGCCTTCAGGCTCCTACACCACGCTTGCAGTGACGTCCAGTAGCCACTCTAGTAGTAGAGCACCTTACGGTCGTTGAGTGGCTGCGTTGGGCGGTTGTCGTGGCCGTGGTCTGCGGCTGGGAGCTCCTCGTAGTTCTCAGCGAGACGCTTGAACTCACTCTCCGAGATCTCGAGCGGGTTGTTGATGACCCACCAGTTCACAATCTCGCTGCATGGTGGCGTCGTCAAGCTGCCCTGGTAGTTGAAAAGGTGGCTGCGGTGGATGACCGCGTTGAGCAGGTCGACGTAGTTGATTCTGTAGTGGAGTGTGGAGTGCACCGTCAGCTCATGGGATAGAGAAACATTTGATGTCGCAACAGCAAACGTACCCGAGGTTGACTGGCACAGCTGCACCTTCCTCGCCCTGCTTGATAGTGTTCCACGCACTCTCGATCCAGGCGTTCTCTGGGACATCCGGTTTGGCGCTTAAGAGCAGGCCAGTGACCAGCAGGTTGCTGCCGCCGTCCTCCTTGTGAACAAAGTGGATCTCGCCGCTGTAGTGGTGACCGTAGATCGTGTGCTCCGACACCGTGTGCACGTGGAACTGAAGGAGCGTGTACGTCTTGCCGTTCTCGAGCGTGAGCGACACCTTGCAGCCTACCAATCCAATGTGTCATACAGTCAGAGCGTGTAAACGTCTCCAGTGAGTGGATCACCGTCTTTACTCACCAGTATCTCCGTTGAACTCCCACTTGAACAAGTCCTCGAGCTTCTTCAAGTTGAACGTCTCACAGTCTCCGTGGAACTGGAGTGGTGCGACGGTCGTGGTGTTCCACAGCTTCACAATGCTGTCACCCTCGTACTCCAGGTTGATCGGCGACTGGTGTGAGCCTCCACAGTTTGGGTTGATCTCGCTCCAGCGTGACGGGCCACGCTGAACGGCGCTGTCTTCGTGGTATCCCCACGGATCCGCTGCGGACGCAACGCTGAGAAGGCCAGCAGTGAGCAGAGTGCGAAGAGGTGACCAGACCATGGCTGTTAGCTTGGATACCGGGACTTGATGCGTGCTCTGACGACGAGGAGGCAAATCGAGAACTGATCGGCCTGCTTATGCTACCGTTGCCCACAGCAGCAGCTCACACCTGCGCCGCCCATTTCTTCACGAGTCGCCGGTTCACACGCTCGGCCAATTGACGCTCTCCAAGCCCTCGCATCTGCAGCAAGGTGCCGAGCAGACACTCCTTCGTAGAAATGGACGGCCAGCAGCCACGCCAATGCGTCGCACGGGCTGCCCAAAGCGTCGCGCGATCTCTCGTTTCGCCCTCAGCGATCTTGGAATCGACGGTCTCCGCTGAACGACCTTTCACCTTGAAGATCCAAGGGGTACGCTTCTGTGTAGACCACACCACAACAGGTTACGCTCCAAGAGTGGACCGTCTTCTATTCGTGTCGGGCATCAAATGCCGCACCCCAACTCCACACGAAAATGACGGGACCGAGTGCGAGCGGCTACACGCCGCCTCCGCGTGGCGGTGTGAATGTGGGTGGTGGCAGCTCCGTGGGACGCGCGCTGTTTGCGCTGGTCGGTGGCTTCGGCGGCGCGTACCTGGGCTTCTACTTGCAGTCGAAATACATCGAAGAGCGACGGGTACGCACCATCCATTATCGGATCCCTTCACCACGAAGAGCTCCTCTCACACCCTGCTTTGTTCTTTCGTGCTGTGCGTGTGCCATCTCATTAGGTGCGCGTGCTCGTAGAGATCGAGGCGCAGAAGCGATTTGAGGAAGAGAAGGCGGCAGCTGCGAGCGAATAGATACATACAGAAGTACACCTTGGCGAGAAAGGCCGTCACGTCGGACATGATCAGCCAGCGGAGACCGAGGCTGCGAGTGGCGTGGGCAACTGGGCGACTTCACGCGTGGCGTTCAGCAGTGTGAGCATTTGCTTCTGCTGGCCCACGAGAATCTCCACGAGCTTGCGCTCCATACTCTTCAATTCACTCTCTTTTTCCTCGCGTCGCTGTCGTAACGACGCCAAGGTCTTGTCGATGTTGCGCACCTCCGCCTTCTTCCGCTCTGCCTGCTCCAACAGCGCGTCGAATTCCTCATTCAGACGCCGTTTCTTTGCAACTGTCGCCATGTTCAGGCCACCGTCGCTTCCAGAGGACAGACCAGAGATAGATGAGGATGATCCCTGCACCATGAGCTGTCGCAGACTACTTTCCACGCCCTGGGCTTCGTGCTGGAGCTGCTCGATCTCCTTCTCCAGCGTGGTCTTGACCTCCGTCACTTCCTCCATTTGCTTCGACACGATCGTGATCTCGTTTGAGAGAACAGAGCTCGCACTTCGATGCGCTACGAGCTCGTCGCGCTTGTAGTTAGTCAGCGTCTGAAGCATCTCGCCATGCCGAGACTGGACCTGTGTCCATGTCTCGCGGATCTTCTCCACGTCTCGCTGCCACTGCTTCTTCTCGCGTTGCAGAGTATTGTCGACTTGGTCGTGCTTGGCTTGCACCTCCAGGAGCTGCTGGATGTGGTTGTTCTTGGCATCTTCGAGCGTCTTCTTGGCATGCATGATCAGCACCATTAGCTGGAAGCCCATGGCCTTCTGCTGCTTTTTCAGGTTTTCTTCCACGTCGAAGTGAGCATCTTCAGCGGCTTCCAACGCGTTCCGCAATCTCGATAGCTCGTTCTCAAGTGCCTCCTTCTGCTTTTTCAGCTCCGTCATCGCCACTTCCACCTGCTCGATGAGTTTCTCCGAGTCTTCTTGCACTTGATTGATCGCATCTTCTTGCTCATTCAGGAGTCGATCCTCTTGTTCCTTCAGCTTACCAGAAAGCTCAGCGTCAAACTCATCTTGCATTTGCTGCCGCGCTTCTTCGAATTCGTTCATGAGCTTCTCTCGTTGATGATTGAGCTCAGACACGCAGTGCGACTCGTTCGCCTTATTCAGTGCATCAAGCGTCTGGGCGTGCTCCTCCTCTATCCGGCGGATAAGCTCCTCTTGCTGCCGTTCATGGGTTTCTGACAGTTGCTTCATCTCATTTCCCAGCCTCGCCTCGAGATTTGCCAGGTCCACCCGATGATCGTCCGTCAGCTCTTCCCGAAAACTTTGAACCTCTTCGTCATACCGCCTTCTGAGATCTTCTTCTTGCATCTTCAGCGCAGTCGCCAGCTCAGTTGTGTGCTTCGTCTTTTCTGCATGCTCGATATTCTTTCGTGCATTCTCCAGCTCCTCAACGAGCTTCTCTTCGAATTCTTTCCGCATTTGGCCGAGTTGAGCTTGGAGTAGCACCTTGTGACGCTCTTCTGCAGCTTGAATCGCACGAACAGCTTCCTTTTGAACGTTATCCAACTCTTCCTTCTGTTTTTGCTTGATCAACAGAGCTGCTTGCTGCCATTCATTTTCTCGATCCTGCAATCCGCTTTCGTACGCCACCTTCTTTTCGACTTCAAGACGGGCTTGCAGTTCCTCCATAGCTTTCTGCCACTTCGCTGTTGTCTGGAGGAGCGCGTTCGCCTTTCGGTCGTTCATATCCTTCTGCATTGACTCGAGGTGACCTTGAGTCTTCGTTTCCACTCGGTCCAGCGCCTCTTTCAACTTCTTCTCGTGTGCAGCCCGCTCATGCTCAAGCTCTCTCTGCCAGCTGTGAATCAATTGACTCTTCTCTTCGTCCAAGTCACGCGCATGTTGTTCTTGAAGCTGTGTGATCTCGGCACGATGTGCCTCCACGAGAACGAGTTCCTTCTGTATGATACTGGATTCGAAGTCGGCACGCATCTTCGCCGCTGCTCGCTCTTGCTTCCTCTCCGCCGCATCAAGGCATTCTTTTAACTTCGTTTCTTGCTCATCCAGTAGTTGCTTCTCGCGAATGTCGGCGTTGCGAGCAATCTTCATGAGCTCTGCGTCGTACCCATCCACAATAGTTTGTCTCTCTTGGAGCCAGCGACTCTCATTCTCCTTCGCCGCTGCTGCTGCGAATCGCTCAAATGCTTCCAGGTTCACTTCGTACTGTTCGCATTGCTGCTGCCTCTCTTCTAAGGATATTCTGGCTTCATCTCGTTCCTGTTGAAGCTCTTCGCATCGCTGCTGAAGTGCTGAAAGGGCCGCTGCAGATTGTTCATCAACAGATTTGATCGTGCTCTCGTACTGTTCCTCGAGCTCTTGCATCTGGCGTCCGTGGATGTGCCGTAGATCTTCCTCAAGTTGCGATTTCTCCTGCTCGTAGTACTGTTTCAGCTCGTCTTTCTCCTGGTCGTGGACAGCTTTCAGCCGCTTGAGAGCCTCCTCTCGCTCGGTGTGAAGGGCTTGAGTCATTTCGTCGCACCTATCCATAAAATCGCGCCGGGAACGGTTCTCCAGCTCAATCAATTCAACTTGGTGAGCCGCAACCAGTGCATCGCGGGTCGCGGTGACCGAATTCACCAACTGCAGTCGCCAAAAAGCTGCTGCCTTGCACGCAAGATGACGGCCTTCGAGATTGCGACTCACCACACACAGCATTCTCGCCAGTGCCAACTGGCGCTTGAAGCTTCGCTTGTCTTCGCTAGACTTGTTCTCGAGAACCAGCAGATCTCCTTGCGACTTCGCGAGTTTCTGCATGTACATGGCTATTTCGTCGTCTAGTCGTTTGATGCGCATGTTCTTCTCTTCCTCCATAGACTTGTACGACGCCTTGATCGTCGTCAATGCCTTGGTCATTCGATCACTTGCCGTTTTGCCATACTCCTTTTCTTTCATCACTTCCTCACGCGCAGCGATGAGTTGGGATTTCGCCTCTGTCACTTCGATACGCGCCTTCTCCAACTCGTCCTTCTCTAGCAGCGACTGCTCTCTCGTCTGCATGAACTTCATTTGCACATCTTTCAACTGGCGTGATAGCAGGAGCTTGCTTTCTTCCAGCGCTGTTTTTTCATCGCGTAGCTGGCGCTCCAGGTTCGTCTTCTCCGCCTGCAACGCACTGATCTTGTGTTCGGCTAGCTTTGTGATCTCCTCCGTTGTCACCTTCAGTTCACGTAGCTCGATTTCCAGTATCTGGGCTTGACGCTGGCTTTGGGCCTTGAGCTCAGCTTCGTTGTCTACCTGGTTCTTCAGGTATTGACGCTCGTTGTCGAGTCGTCGCAGTAACGCTTCCATCTGCATGCGCTGCGTTTCTTCGCTAGCGTTCTTCGCACCCATTAGGCCGTCACGCTTACGTTCCTCCTGAAGAGCTTCAATCGAGCCCTCCATATCGACAATTTGCCGAGTTAGACGAACGTTTTCCTCCGCCATTTTCTCCAGTGCAAGCTTGGTGTTCGTCTCCTTTGATTTGCTCATCGTGAGCTCTTGTACTAGATCCGTAACGTTCGCTTGTAGCGTCGCGATCTTGCCCTGCATGGTGGCTTGCTGCGCACACAGCACGTCCTTCTCCTGTGCAAAATTTGCCTCGATACGCTCGATGTGCCGTTTGTGAGCTTCTTCTTGATCGGCGAGTGCCACTCTCTTCTCCTTCTTGAGCGCTTCCAGTGAGGCAGTAATGCCTGCGAGGTGGCTCCCCAACTCTTCCTTGCACTTCATTTCCGACGCAAGTTGCGCCTTCAGATATTCGACCTTGTTGTTGAGGTGCTTCTCAATCGCGGCGATATCCTGGGCGGGACTTGAGGTATTTGCTCCCCCAGCAGCTAAACTAGATGTAGACGTCTTCGCTTTGAGCTCCGCGAGCTGTCGCTCCAGCCGCTGATTCTTCTCCTCGAGTAGAGGAAGCTTGGTCTTCGTCAGCTCGTCAAGCGACGCGCGACAACTCTTTGCTTGTGAGTTTGCGACTTGGGCTTCACTCTGCCAGTGCGTCATTTGCATGCTTGCAGCCTCCGCTTGTTCCTTCGCAGTGTGCTCACTGAGTCTAAGAGTCTCCATCTCCAGTTGGTATCTCTCGTGAAGCCGCTTGACGTCAATCTGGTGGTTGTGTATCAACTCACGTCGCAGCTTGTCCTTCTCGTTGTTGGCTTGGTCAAGCTGTTGGTGGAGAGACTCAATGGTCTCGATGAGCTCACCCATATCAGTAGAAGCAACCGACTTGACATCACCACCCCCGGTCCTCTTCTTCTCCATCGAGTCCAGCTCGACTTCGAGAAGGCGCTTGCGAAACTCGTCTTCACGATCTTGCATGAGCGCTTGCGTTTGATGAAGCTTCTGCTCGAGCAGTAGTCTCTGTGCTTCTGCACTCTTCGTCTTTGCGTTCTCACTCACGAGCTCCTCGCGCAGCCGACTCACCACCTTCTCTAAGTGCATCAGGCTCACTGCAGCGTCCTCTGGTACCCGATTTGCAGTCACTGTATTGACCACCGTCTGCTGTTGGTTGCTCGATTGCCGAGCAGTAGGTACTCCATCAGCGGAGGGCTTCGTTTTTTTCATCTTGGAAGACAGCTCATTGTTGGACTTGATGCCAAGCCCCAGCGTCGGCAGCACCGGCTCGTCATTCCCTGCCCGTGGCAGGTACTTGCGCGCATTCACCATTCGGGGCTCTCCATCATACCGTGCACTGCTCTCCGTGTCCGCAGCTCCCGTCTCCCCGTGCTTGGCCAGCTCTGCCAGAAACAATTGGTCATAGTACAGTGATGCATCGTCCTCCGGAGACCCTCCCGCCATCGCCTTCTCCGTCCGCCGCTTCTTTTCCTCGCCACCACCCGCGCGGTTCTTCTTCGTCGCCTGTCGCTCCTTTCCGTGGTCACCCTCCCACGCCGTCTTCTTCACGTTCCATCGAAAGCCCTGCTCGCGGAAACTCGCCACGTCCGTGTAAATGCGGTGGCAATTGCGACACACAGCGACCTGCTTGTAGAACGCGCTCGGGTTGCTCCGTCCCAGCTCTGTGCGGTTCAGATTATCCGCTTCCTGCCACTGCAGCACGAGCTCGTCGCTGTCCACGGCGGCCACTTGCCCCAGGAGAAACGCCATCTCGGCGCGCGCCAGCAGCACGTTGTTGTTGCCGATCTTGAGCCGCTGGCCGTCATCCGGCACCACGGCCTCTCTGTCACGCAGCAGACGCCTCCGCGGCGTCGCCGTCGCCTCTTCCTCGCCGTCTCCGTCGTCGTTGTTCTCGGCCATCGCCTTCTCCCCGTAGACGCCACGTAACGCGGCCGGCGCGACGCGGCAGAACTCGCCCCGGCACTTGACCACCGCGGAAGAGAACGTACCGACGCTGCCGCCGCTCGCATTTACATTCGCCACGGCGTCGCTGGGCTGCAGCGAGGCCAGGAGCTGCGGCAGCGACTGGCTCGCGGGGGGCAAAGACGACGTCGATCGGCTGGCCGGAACGCCGCCGCCCGCAGGCGCCTTCCGTCGCCCATTCGAAGCCATTCGACGCGAGCGTACTTGCGTTGGAAAGCGCGATCAACGGGCTTGAATCGCAACCATACACGCGCATGAGAAGAGCGCTGGAAGCCGCGTCCATCGCGTACCTAGCGCCGTCTCCTCGGTCCCATTTTCGTCGGGCTGCCAGTTGAAGCCACAGTGGCGGGTATTTCGCGCGCAAAACTGGCGGAAAAGGGGTTCCCGATTTAAATGACGCTCAGTGATTGGCTAATATTAAGAATAGAGACGTGTGATTGGCCAAAAAGGCTGTCGACACGTGAAACCGACTGCCTCGGACCGCCCTCAGTAGCTAATTGTGGGGTCCGAGCACCATGAACGACGCGAGGGGCGGCGCGCGACGGCGATATTTAGCGCTGTATGCAGGCCCCGGGCGTGCGAGGAGGATCGTGCATGTAGAGAGAGCGTAGTCGCTCGTCGCTGTCGCATTCTCCACGCGTTTCGCCGCTTTTCGTGGCGAAGAGAACCGCGTGTGGGAGGCAACCCCACTCGATGCCCTGTAAATCCCGCGCTCGGCCTTGGATTTCCACGTCTTCGACGCGCCAGCGATGCCCCCCAACGACGAGGAGAAGCTCATGGATGCGTTCCGCGACCAGCTACGCGACGCGCAAGTGAGCGTGCTCTTCCACGGCGCCAGCGGCGAGCCGCTGCCCGGTACACTCGAGCTCAAGCAGGACAAGACGACGCTCGTGTGGACGAACACGAACCGATTCCGCCACTTCCAGCCGCGCCAGGCGGAGATCAGCCTCAGTGACGTGTGCGCCGTGCGCGA
Organism: Pythium utonaiense; assembly: GCA_023334595.1. Taxonomy (NCBI): domain Eukaryota; phylum Oomycota; class Peronosporomycetes; order Pythiales; family Pythiaceae; genus Pythium; species Pythium utonaiense. The sequence continues at coordinate 8,585 of JAADVE010000657.1, forward strand.
AGGCCGCCAGACCACGAACCTGATCCGCACGATCAAGTATATCTCGCCCGAGCAGCTCCCGTACAGCGACGACTGCTGCCTGTCGCTGTTATCTCCGATCCAAATCGGCCTCCGCAAGAGCTCGGATGCGAGCCCGATCGCAACGGGCGACGTGCCACTGACACCGGGTAGTGCACCAGCGCTCTACTCGTTCGACGTTGAGTTTGAGGACCCGGCAACGCGGAATCTCGCGTTGTCGTACTTTCTCGCCGAGGCCAATTTGTCCGGCACCATCGATCTGTACAACGAGGCTTCGGACATTGCGTTGCCCCGCGGGTGGTCCACGCGCTGCTACCAGCTTGTGTCGCACCCGTCATTCGATGTGCTGGTGTTCATTGTCGTGGTCGTGAACATGGTATTCATCGCGCTGCGGCCTTTCATTCTGGACGGAGACGACGACGGCGCGCTGCTCGTGAATACAAAGCCCAAGATGACGGAGAACTTGTCGCCACTGGAAGTCGCACTGCTGATACTTCTTACGGTTGAGCAGCTTGCAAAGATCGTTGGGCTGGAAGGCCTGAGGCCGCTGCTACGGCAAAAGTGGGACGCGTTCGACTTGGTCGTCGTGCTCATCAGTTGGATCTCATTCATCCCCAGCTCAACATTATCTGGCTTCAACATGCTCTCACTGCGGTTATTGCGAGGCGTTCGACTGTTCAAGCACTGGAAAGGCTTCCAGGAAGTGGTCGAAACGTTCCTGCTCACGTTACCAATGGCTGCAAACGCCGTGCTCTGCTACGGTTACTACCTCTTCCTCTTCGCGATCCTCGGCATGTACCTGTTCAACGACTCTCTCGAGTATCGCTGCGCTGTCGCAGTCGCATCGCCAAGCACAAGCGCGATGTTTTCCCCATCCACAACCAAGGAATACGCTGCTGCTGTGCCTATCAAGTACTGCAGTATGCAAGATTCCTCCACCTGCAAAGCACCACACGAGTGCATTGCAATGCCAGCCCCGAACAACGGCTACACGGGCTTCCACTCCTTCCAGGCCTCGTTCTTGACCGTGTTTTTGATCTCGTTGCGGTCCGGATTCGGCTCGGCCATCGATGGAGCGATGCAGGCGACGTCATTTTTCGCGATCGTGTACTTCATCGGCCTCATGGTGTTCGTATCATACATGATTCTCTCACTGTTCGTAGGAATCGTGCGAGGGAGCTATATCGAAGTGACGATCCACAATGCGGCAAAACAGGAAGAGCAAAAGAAGACGATGGAGATCTACGAGAAAAAGAACCGCATCCAGTTCCCCTCTGCGACCAAGAACTTTCCAGACCTCGTGGCAGTCCTGTGGGCAAAATGGCGTGGCTACCGCATCCAAGTTCGCGACCAGGTACTCCACTCACCACTCTTTGCGACAAATGAACACGAAGACACCTTCCTGTCCCGTATTCGATTGCACCGCGAGCAAGTATTCTACATGATTGACCCAAACGGCGACTTCATGGCGAGGCTGTGCGCGATTTGCGACTCGGCGATCTTCGAGCACTTCATGAATTTGGTCGTGTTCTTCAACAGTGTGCTGTTCGCGATGGAGTATCACGGTATGTCGCGCGAGTACGCGAACAAACTCTACACTGCCGAAAACATGCTCATCCTTGTGTACGCGGCCGAGTTCTTCATCGTGTGCGGAAGCTCTGGAGGGCTGGTCAGCTACCTGAAGAATCCGTGGAATCGACTCGATTTCGTGATTCTGACATGCGCGTTCGTCGAGTTCTTCTGCTTGATCACGTCGCTAGTGCTGTATAGTGATACGTACACACGAGCAATCTTCGTGCTTCGCCTGTTCCGACTAGTGCGACCATTTCGTGTGATCCGGAAGAAAAACGAACTTCTACACGTGCTTGATGCTGTGATCGCGAGTGTTCCCGCATTCTTGAGTCTCGTGGCGTTCCACGTGTTGCTGAACAGCTTGTTCGCGATCGTCGGCATGAACCTCTTTGGCGGAAAGTTCCCGTTATCGATGCGGTCTCACTTTAACACGTTCGGTGACAGCATGCTCACTCTCTTCAAGATCTCCTGCGGAGGCGACACGTGGAAAGTGTTCTTTGCATCGCTGAACGCGAGTTCATTCGGCGTTGCACTGGTTTTCTACATGGCCTACTTCATCCTCTGCATCTACATCGTGCTGAACTTCATGCTCGTAGTGCTGCTTCGCAACTTCGCGATGAAAGAAGACGAGAAGAAGAAGACGTTGAGCAACATTTTCCAAGATCGCATGCTCACCATGCAGCGAGTGCACCACTTCGACGAGTACTCGTTCCTCCAGGACTTCAGTGACCTGTACCAGAGTGACATCATGTACGCGACCTTGTCGGGAAGTGCAGAAAAACGAGCGAAGATCGAAATGTCGACGACGGAGGAGATGACATTTCGGTTGCTGAAGATTTTGCCGACGGCTGATTTCCTCAAGATTAAAGGCTACAGCCAGAAAAGCGTGGGTGTCGGTGGCAGTGTGTCGTCAGTAGGAGGCAGTTCAACTCGTGTGAAGTATACGCGTCTCGACAATCCAGTTTCGCCCGTGGGAAGACGATCGACTGGGTTTGCTGACTTCTCGGCAGGAAATCTTACCGCACAAGAAGACTTTGGACCCGGAATCCGAGGACGAATCCGGCGCTTCTTCAGTGGCGAATGGATTACAGCCGACGTGTCATTGTTCCTCTTCCCGCTGCACTCCCGGTTCCGTCTCAAGTGTAAGCGTCTGGAGAAGGAGACAGACAAGTTCATCTTCACCTGCATTGTCATCCGCACTGTGTTGCTCGTTCTGCAGAGTCCCGTGTACGGCAACCTGATCCAAGAATTCAACACACTCGTGGACGTGCTCTTTGCGTGCGTGCTGCTGTTCGAGTTCATCATCAAGGTTGTTGCGCGCGGTTTCCTGCTCACCCCCAACAGCTACCTGTCGACACCGATGAACCAAATGAATATGGTCGTGCTGTTGGGCTGCTCGCTCCTGTTGCTGCTGCCGCGGTCTACAATGGTTACGCTGTTTCGCTTCAGTCGTGCGTTTGGCCCCGTGCGAGTGTTCTATCGAGTGAAGATGTTTCGTGTGATCATCGAGGCGCTGAAGCAGTCGCTACGACAAATATTCTATTGCGTCGTGATCACCTTGTTCCTCTTCTACTCGTTCGCCACGCTCGGTATGCAGTTCTTCGCGGGCAAGTTCTCGTTCTGCAACGACCCAACCGTTTCATCGCATGTGGAGTGTGAAGGCTTCTTCTGGAACACCAAGTCGGGCATCTTAATGCCTCGCGTGTGGGGAAACCTTGCGGGTATGCACTTTGACAACATCAGCGGTGCAATGGGCTCGATCTTCGTTCTCGTGACGAAGAAAGGCTGGCTACCCGTGCTGAACCTCGCCATGGATATCGTCGGAGGCGAGCACCAGCCTGTGCAGAATGCGTCTGCCTACTTCGCGCTCTTCTTTGTGATTGTCATTTTCATCACCCGATTCTATATCCTCAAGGTCTTTGCCGGTATCATCATGAACAACTTCCGCTGCTACAACGGCACGCTTCTCCTCAACAACTTACAGCTGATTTGGATGCGCAACAAACACACGATTATCAAGATGAAGCCCAAGTATCCACTACCAGAGAACAAGTTCATACTCCAAGCCCAGATCTTTGTGCAGACGCGAGCCTTTCGCATGTTTACCAGTTGCATCGTCATGATCCACGTGATTCTACTCGCATGGTACCGCTCTCCCGTCGGCCGCGACTTCATCGATGAGCTCAACGACGACCTGAACGGGGTGGACTCGACACAAGCCGAGCGCGGTGTGTGGTCTCTGCATTACGTCTTCGCGATGATCTACGCGATTGATGCGACCATGTGCGTGGTCTCGATGGGTTGGAAGGACTTTCTCATGAAAGGATTCACGTGGCGCACCACTAACAGCGTGACAGCATTTATCATGCTCGTCGGTCCATCGCTGACGAATTCGCCCGTGCTCCTGGTGCTCGGCATGACTCGTGCGTTCGATTTCAAGCACATCTCGCTGGTTTTCGAGCGGTTCTACTCCATTCGCACGCTCTTTGAGACGCTGCTGGCGAGTGTACGGCTTACGCTGAAGGTCTCGCTACTGCTGGGGTACGTGCTGTTCGTGTTCGCGACGGTCGGTATGCAGATCTTCTCGTTGACTCGATGGGGTTACGGCCTCGATTCGAACCTCAACTACCTGACGTTCCCCACAGCATTTACGGCGTTCGTGAAGTTCACGGCAGGCGAAGACTGGTACGATACCTACCACTCAAGTGCTGTGCAGCCACCCAACTGTGTCTCGTCTGGATCGTGGGCATCAGCTCGTTACGCCAGCGATTGTGGATCTCCGGCACTGAGCTCGATCTTCTATCACACGTTCTACGTGCTCGTGACGCTCGTGCTTCAGAACCTCTACGTTGCGACGATGGTGGACACGTACGTATCGACGTCAGCCGTGGGTGAAAATAGAGAAGAGTCTCTCCAGATGCTCGGCTTCCGCTCCGATGATCTCAAGCATTTTCAGTCGGTGTGGAGCCTCTTCGATCCCGAGGCGTTCGGCTATTTGCATCGCAAGCACTTGCTCAGCTTTCTCTCTCAGCTTGATGAGCCACTTGGGCTCGGAAAGGCGCGTGACATGGTGATGCGCGTGCTCGCGCAGATGGATCCAGACGAGGTAACGCCCACAGTGCGTGCTCGCGTGGAGCTACAGGTTCACCGCAAGCGCAAGGAGCTCTTCCAGGACATTGAGGCGCGAGTGTGCGAGCTCATCCTGCGCTTGCGAATCATCCACGACGACCACATGGGCGTGGACTTCACGTGTCCTCCTTCCATGATCAAATTCACTGACCTCATCGTCGTGCTAACGTCTCGCATCGTTCCGCTCGAGAGTTTGACCGTCCAAGAAAAAGTCGACGAGCTCGCGGTGCGTGGCTACGTGCGACGCCACCGCAGTGCAATCAAGATCCAGTCAGCCTTCCGAATGTTCCGCATCCGTCGACGTAAAACGCGTCGACGAGCACGGTCTCGACTCGAGAGTGGTCAGCGGACGGATGAGACTCAAGAGTCCAAGCCTGCCCTTGTGCCTGGCGTCACTGAGACTGAGACGGCCCAGCCAGCGAAAGAGTCCCGTTCACGACGAGCTTCTCGAGCGCTGTCAATGGTCCTGCCTGCAGGCCTAGCTATCGACATCGAACCAATCTCCCTCGCAGCAGAAGCCAAGCTGGAAGAATCGATCATGGCCACACTACCAGGTGAAATGGAGACTGTGTCACTCGATTAGACGCGAGCAAGACACTTGCGCAGGATGAAAGCTGCCACGATCGATCGCTATCAGCCTAAATGCTCATGTTACAGTGCGAGGATTTCGTTGGGCTCGCCATGAGATGATAGTCGCTGTAGAGGACGATGGAGAGATCCGTGCAGGTGCATTTGGGCTCGCAAGTTTCCACAAGATCCGGTCTCACTCGTTGTGGACAGTCCATTCACTCCACTGTAATGATTATCGGACAGACTCCCCTGTGCTGATGGGTCGAGGCTCAGCACCGTGGTATCGCGCGTTCGTTCCATGATCATGATGGGCTGTGTGTTCGACAAGAGATCTGTTCAGCAGCGATTCAATGGAACATCCAAAGGGCCGGACTCAAGGGCAGCGAGTGGGACCGGCGGACACCGTGGGACGCTGCCGCTTCTGCCAGGGGTCCCCTGGGGATCGCACGGATGCGCAACACGCGAATTCATTGGGGCACGAAAGATCGCGCTGTATGAGTGCGGAAGATGAGGTACAGTACGCAGCATTGGGCGTCGCAACCACAAGAGTGGGAGCTCGTCGATACTGATGAGACAGACGCCCGAGTGCGTTAGGCACATCAGCACTGCTGATTCCGGAGGACACCCGTAGGAACACACCGTGAAATACCATGATGAGCGTGGCAGCGACGTAGCTCACGGTAACCCTCTACGAAACGGAGTACTGTACCGGTACCGGCACGTTTAGTCAGGTCAGCGTGTGAATCATCGCTGCTGAGCAACAGCACCACCAGAAGATACTGTACGCAACTCTTACTGTACGTGGCTGCAGGATCGTTTTCTGCGTGTGGAGGCAACAGCCATCGGACCACAAGCAAGCTGTCCACACAAGTGCTCAGGCACGTAGTCTGGGTCTGTCAAAATGTTTTTACAATTACGAAGGTATGGGTCTCACTGCCCGTTTGGAATGCACTTGGGATCGCACACAGCGTCACGAACGACCCAACAGATCCACGAAGTCAACAAGGAAGTCGTAGTCACCAAGGTCTGTGGACACATCGAGCGGGCTGTCGAGAGGTGAATTTGCGGGCTCAGATGAGAGGGGGTGGCTGTAGGAAGCCTTGAGCTCGTCAAGAGGATCACAATACAGGAGCACGTGCTCGTGTGAGGCTTCTTTCGCCATCGCCTGTAGATTCTTCGCCAACTTGATCCGTCGTTCCATCTTCTGGCGGTACTTCTGGGCATGGGTCATGGTCTGTCGTGTTGTCTTGGTCCCGACGACGGCCGCAAC
>JAADVE010000658.1:0-15141 GCA_023334595.1 Pythium utonaiense
AGAGAGTGAAGAGGAGGAGGACGACGAGCAGCCAGCAGCAGCCGCGCTCGCGGGGCTGTCGTACGTGGAGAGTGTGCCAACGTACGAGTTACCTAGCGAGTCGGAAAGCGACGAGGACGAGGAGGATGAGACCGACAGTGTGGAGGAGGCCAAGCAGGCGATTGTCGAAGCTGCATTCGTTGCTGTTAAGCAGAAGACTAGCCCTGTGAAGGCTGCTCCAGTTAGCGTGTTGAGCTCAGAATCCAGTGACAGTGACAGTGACGACGACTCCTTCGAAGACGAACGACCTATTGTCGCGAAACCTGCCGTGTCAGCTCCGGTCGCTCGCCCTCCAGTCAAGACTGCTCTTGCGGCGGCGATCTCGTCTGAATCGGAGTCGGACTCTGACGACGATGTTCCACCAGTGAAGAAGGCCCTAGAACCAGTTGCAGCTCCGAAGCGGAAGGCTGCGTCATCGTCGGATTCGGAATCAGACAGCAGCGACGACGATGCCCGCCCGCCCGTCACCAAGCAGGCTCGTGTCTCCGCTCCTGCCCCTCAGACCAGACCAGTTGCCAAGGCGCCAGTGAACCAGAAGCCAGGTATCTCCACGGGCAGCAGCCACTCGCTCGTGAAGAAGATCGAAGCGTACGAGGCTGGCGACAGCTCGGAAGTGCTGCATCTCGATCCAAACCTCAATGGCTTTGAGCGCCTGCTTGCCCACGACTGCGCCGAACGCTTGGGTCTGAACCACGTTAGCGTAGGCGAAGGCCTCGAACGCCACATCACTATCTCGCGCAAGGGTGGAGGTGCTCGTGCAGTGGGCCAGAAGTCCAAACGATCATAGAGACGCATGGGATTGTAGATAAAATGTTGCAATAGACGCGGTGTTCCCTCCTTCACTTGTCTCTCTGTTTCGTGTCATAAAGTACGGCGTGGGCGATACACGGCCTTCAGGCTCTTGGTGCCTCCTTGGCCGACCAGCGTACACACTGCATCCTTCTCTCTACCGGTTCCTACTTTCTTGTGGCTGCCGAGGGGGCCTGCATCAGTGGCGACACCGCTGCAGAGCACCCTCGCCAAGCCAGCGTTGCGTCGGGCGTTTACTTACGCGCCGCTCTACGGTCGGCACGCGTGGCGGCGTGGAAACCGGTGCGGATGGCCGAGACGGAACGGGATGAACCGCACTCTTGGCAGTGCACAAAGTATAATCTGCTGACGCTGTCTCTCGTGAGCGTCGTGTTGGGCGAGCGACACATCTGGCACGTCACGTACTCCGTAATGTACTTACGGAGCAGCGACTCAATGTACTTTGGCACGAAACGACCACGGATCACGAGACGCTGGCTGCCGTCGATCGAGCCTTCCGTACCCAGTTCCGCGAGCGTGAACTGGAGCACGTGCTCTGGGTTACGGTTCATCATCTGACAGATCTCCGGGAAGTTGGCCCACAGGGTCTTCTTGGTACCCACTGTATCATCACCACACACACAAAGATCCATCAGTCCCTGAACGTCATAGCTTCCTCCCATTATCCAGCAAGCAGACCGTACCTCGCATGACCTGTGGCGGCTTCATCGTGAGACGCTTGCGGTTGGACAGCTCCGGGTTGTTCTCGTGCAGCTTGGACATGATACGCGCGAGCAGATCGTCCTGGTACGAGTACGTCGCTGGGTCCTGCACCAGCACGCCGCCAGCGCCGACAGTGGTCGTGGACGCAGCGGCAGCGTCCTCCTCGGCGCCCTCGGCGCCCTCGCCCTCCTCCTCGTCGTCCTTCTTGTCCTTCTTCACCTTCTTCTTCTTCTTCTTCTTGAGCGACAGATCGAACATGGCCGCGACATCCTCTGGCGCTGGCGGCGGCGCGACGCCCTCGGCAGCGGCCTCGTCCTTCGCCACCTTCTCCTTCTTCACCTTCACTTCCTTCACCGCAACGTCCGCCATGTTTCGCTTGCTTGCTGGATGATCTTGCTTTTCGTGAGCTCTTTGCGTGGGCAGCTCCGTTGATTCCCACACGTCACGAAGGTTCTGGTGGCTCTCGCATAGCATCGCAACCGACCCGGACCCATCCACGAGGTTTCAACCCATTTCCAAAACCCACCCGTTTTCTCACCACCACGATACAGTACCAGTAGTAACCTGCAGTAACCAAGGGTAGGCGCTCTATTGGGGTTGTGTACAATACCACCCTCACGCACGTGCTGGTGGATCGTGAGGTTTTGAGGTTTTGAGCTCCGGACCGGTAGATTGTTGGCGCTTGTTGGAATTGTGGCTGGCCGCAACGAGCTCTTGACGGCAGCAGCTCCACGGAACGCACACGCAGGGTGAAGCAACATGACGGCGCGTATTCCGTTCGCGTTCCAGCAGGGTCCGCGACGAAAGTCCAAGGCCATTGACCTCATCAAGACCTGGCACATCTTCCGTGGTGATCTGGTGCGTGCGATGGCGTCCTTTCCCGCAACGAAATCGACAGAAATCGATGCGGAAAGTGCGAGCGGTGGAAATGCGGATACTGACATGGGCGATTGTGTGTGTGTGTCTGTTCAGGTGGAGATCATCAATGGTCCTCACAAGGGCAAGCAGGGCCACGTGGTCTCGGTGATCCGCGACCAGAACAAGGTCATCGTTGAGAACATCAACATGGTACGGCGTGCAATGGAAAAACCCTTTGGTTGGGCGGTGCTACTCTCAGTTTGCTGACGATGCGCGTGCGTTTTGATGTGATACAGCACAACCGCTACGTGAAGAAGACGCCTGCTGCCTCGGGCCGTTCGTACCTGGCGCCAGGCCCAGTGCACTACAGCAACGTCAACTTGGTGGACCCTTCGGTGGGTAAGCCAACGCGTGTGGCGATCCGCTACCTGGATGACGGCGAGAAGGTCCGTGTGGCCAAGAAGACGGGTACGATTATCCCGAAGCCAGACGTCCTCAAGGAGCGCCACACTCCTCGACGAACAGGTACGATACCACGCCACTCAGCCACTAGCCTGTTCGGAGTTGAGGCTGATCACATTGCTTTTTGCTTCCTGCAGAAACGGGTCCATTCGACACGCCCCCAGAGGATGCGCTCGAGCGCACGGTCGAGGACTGGGAAGTCACCCGTGTTTAGAATCAATAGAGAGAGACGGAGAGATCACTTGCACAGCCGACATTGCTGCAGTTCTGTTGAAATCGAAGCTGTTCCCGAGTGGACTTTGCCGCGAAGCCCGACTACTTGTCCGCTCATTTCTCTTCTATGATGTATCTGCCTCGTGACCGTCGGTATCCTGTGCGGTATATTGATAGGCAGAGACTGAGGCGTCGATCCAGTGATCTACCAGCACCAGCTTTCACGCGCAGCGTCAACTTGCATGGAGACTTCTTCAGCGAAGAGCTCATTTCCATTTACAGCCAATCATACCGCTCAGTGTCGTTCTGACGCACCAATCAGAACGCTTCATCTGTTGCCTTTCTCGCGCAATTGGTGTAGTAAATATAGGCGGCGAACCTGGAAAAGATGTCCGATCCGATCTGAGCTTGTCGTAATGCATGTACCTACCAGCTAAAGGATCTGGGACGAGGAAGAGAAAGAGAAGACGTGGCGATCATGGGCTCTTGTCCAATGTCATGCGCAGCCCAACGTCGACGGCATTGCCTCTTTCGACTCCTCGTCGTCAGTTGCACTCCAACCACATCCGACCACTTCCAGTCAGCTTCTCAAGATGTCGAGCCTCAACGATGAAGCGCAGCCATTGTCGAACGAAGACCAGCAGTACTATGATGCGCTGAAGAAGGAGCACGGTGATAGCTGCACCGAGGAGTTCTACATTCGCGTGGCTCGCGCGTTCCGTAACAACAAGAAGACCCGTATGCAACAGACCCTCGCTGAGGCAAAGCGTGTCGTCGAGTGGCGTAAGGCCATGGATGCGGACACTGTGCTGACTCGAGAACTGGACCAGTGCAAGGTGTTTTACGACTGTTGGCCGGGAATGATGTATGGTGAGGATAACGAAGGCCACCTCATCGCCGTTGACCGCATCTCGGAGATCAACTTGGACAGGTTCACTAAGGAGTTCAGTGCCGTCGAGAATCTTATGCCGCACCGCCTTCAGTACATGGAGCGTATCCAGTGGGAGAAGGCCGCGATTTCCAAACGCCTTGACCGTCGCGTCTACAAACACATTTGTATTGTGGACCTGAAGGGTCTGGGTATGAAGCACGCCTCGCGTACAGTCGTGAACTACCTCAAGGTGCGGACTCTGTGATCACAATTAGCCTGCTCCATCTAAGGCTCACACTCCTTCGTTTTTGTGCTGTAGCCTATCTTCGACATCGGCCAACTCTACTACCCTGAGACTCTCCACCGCCTCTATCTGATCAACGCACCGATGATCTTCGCTGGTGTGTGGAAGATGATCGCTCATCTGATCGACTCGGAGACACGTGAAAAGATCCAGGTGCTCAAGGAGAGTGACAAGGTGCTGCAGATCTTCCAGTCCCACGGCATCCCGCTGGAGTCGATCCCTACTTTCATGGGCGGCCAGCACACTGGTCGTGCGATGAACAACACGTTCAAGCCATCAGTTCCAGACACGCCACTGCCAGTACCAGCACCACAGCCTACCCAATCCTAAGCACAGGACGTTGCCTCTGCCTTTCTAGATCCTACGTCTCCAATTGCCACCCCAATAGACTTGAGAACTTTTTATTACGATGTAGTACGGATGAGAAAGCCAAGCTGGTTGAGAGAACACTGACTCAGCGCTTACAGCTTAGACGTCGGCGCGGCCTTGCGGGACTTCTTCTCCATGTTCTTGGACCAGCCCGTGAGAGTCTCGCGCGACATGACTGGTGGCTTGAAGAGGTAGTTGGCACCGTCCACAATGAACGTGTCACCCGACACGAACGACGCCGCTGGCGACACAAGGAACAGCACGGTCGCAGCGATGTCGCACTTCGTACCAGCACGGCCAAGAGGGATGCCTGACTTGAGGAACTCATCAACCTGGGCTGGGTCCACATCACCCGAGAGCTTCTGGGTGCCGGTGGTATCAGCGATTGGACCTGGCGCGACTCCAACCACGCGGATGCCGTACGTACCCCACTCCAACGCGAGCGTACGGGTGACACTGTCCACGGCAGCCTTGGCGGCCGACGCGTGGACCTGGTACCAGGTCGCTGGCAGCTGCAGGGTGGCCGTGATGTTGACGATGACGGCATCGCCACTCTGCTTGAGGGCCTCGAAAGCGTTGCGGCACATGTTGAACGTGCCGATGGTGTCGATCTCCATGACCGTGCGGAACGCGTTGGTCGAGAGCTTGTCCGCAAGCGCGAGGAAGTTGCCCGCCGCACCGTTCAGCAGCACGTCGAGCTTGCCGAACGTGGCCACGACCTTCTGCACGGCCGCAGCAGCGTCCTTCTCGTTACGCACGTCGCCCGTGACGTAGATCGCCTGGCCGCCCTTGCGCGTGATGATGTCGACGGTCTGCTGGAGCATGGCCTCGCGGCGGCCCATGACGGCCACCTTGGCGCCGTACTCCGCGAGCTTGATGGCGACCTCCTGGCAAATGCCCGAGCCGCCGCCCGTGATGAGCGCCACGCGGCCGGCAACAGCGTCCTGCTTGAACACACGCGCAATCGCAGCAGAGTCCATGGTCGATATGTCTTGCGAGAGAGAGAGAGAATGGGGAAGTGCGTAGGTGTGGTTCTGGAAATGTGGTTGCGTCAAATGAGCCGCCCAACTTCAAGAGCTCCGGTGAAGGACCGGATGGTGATTACAGCGGATCTGTAAACAGTTTTATGGATGTTGCACGAAGGTCGCCTCACGTGGAAAAACCTCACTCTGCTCCACGAGGTGTTTCGTGTTCCTCACCTTCGTGCGACCTACTAAGAATGTTGCACGAAGGTACGTATCCGCTCGTGAGCAGCGCCGTCCGGAAACGCACGTGGAGATCCGACGCCAATCCCAATCCGAGGAAGAGGGAGGCGAAGCGCTTGCTGTGTGTGTGTGTGACCGGAGACCGTAGAGAAGCAGGAAGACAGCATGAGTGTGGTGGCGCACAAGCACTACTTGGCGGACAAGAAGCCGTTCACCAAGCACTTCCAGTCGCGCGACATCACCATCACGGCCGTGCGGTCGGTGGCCATGCAAGGCCTCATGGTGTTCAACGGCTTTATCGCGTCGCTGGAGCTGGAGGAGAGCGACGAAGAGGACGATACGGAGAGCGATGAGGACGTGGACGATTTGGACGCCGTGGTGAAGAAGCTCCAGAAGAGCGCGAGCAAGAAGAGCGACAAGGACGCGAAGAAGAAGAAGGACGAGTTCACGCCGCCGACGACCAACGAGTTTGGCATCGCGTGTCTGACATCGTTCACCAAGTCGCTGAGCATCACGACGTGTCTGCGTATCCTGGAGGAGATCGCGATCGCGTACTTGCGTCCGCAGATCGTTGGCAAGCTCGTGAAAGGTACGAACAAAAAGCTCGTGCTTTGAAGAGCTCTTTTGATTCAGAATTACTAAGGAGCTGTGATGGACAGACGTGAGCAAGTCGGCGACCCGCAAGTTCATTCGCACGCACAGCCGTTTGACGGCTGGTGCCATGATCTTCAAGACGGGCATGCGAGGCAACGTGCTGGGCCACATCTCCATCTTCCTCGTCGAAGAGGTATGCTCAGTGTATCATCTCTCCCAAATCCAAGCACGTCGCTCACACGGTTGTTATTCGTCTTACAGGCGCACCAGGCGATCCTCCTTCTTGTGCGAAGATATAAGGCATCGAAGAAGGGTGAGAAGAAGCACCTTCGCAACGGCGACGCCGATGAGGAGGAGAAGGAAGAGCTTGACGTGGCGACGACTTCGTTTCTCCGTATCACGGTCAAGAACGCGCGTCGCTCGGGTCTCGCAGTGGTCACTGGAGGCATTGGTGCGGCAGTCGGCACGCTCGTCCGCCCAGGTCTCGGTACTGTCATCGGTGCGACGCTGGGCGACACCATCGCCTACGTGGTGTAAGCAGAATGCGAGGACGAACCATACAGACAAACCACCCGTCAAGTGCAATAAATTCCGTGTGACGTTCGAGCTCATTGCACATACTGTACTCTCCATCTTCCATGGAAGCTGCAGAGCGATCTATCGTGCAAGCCCTTCACGATCTTCCATGCGCCAACGGTTGAAGTAACCTGCTTGTCTGGGCGTGTGGATTGAGCATGAAAGTGGTGTTGGTAGTTTGGACGTCACCAAGCGCGGAAGTGCATCGACGCTTTGGCCGAGTTGCCTGGACTGTCTTCATTGCGTCTTCAATGCGGGTACACTGCTGCGTCGACCACGGCATGCCGCTTCAACTCATCTCATGGCCACTGGTCGTCCACGGAACTCAATCGCTTCACCCATTCATTCATAAATACTACTGCACTGTACGTCGTACTCCATTCACTCACTGCTGCGTATGTGTGGAATCTTCACATCCACATTCCTTGCGTCGGTTTCTCCGCTGTGGACTCGTCGTGGTAGCGTTGCCGTCCCAGCCAATAACTGGGAGATCCAGACGATGGCAGCACATGACTGCCACGACCGCCGTTATCACGAACCCGTCTTCCTCCTCTTCCTCTTCTTCCACTACTTCTTGATCTTCAGCGCCATCCACACATCTTCTTCGCTGCAGCTGCAGCGTCCTGCAGGCGTCTGCGGATCTCTAGACTGTCTTGGACTCGAGCCTGGTAGCTCGTGCTCCCGACGTCGGTCTCCTGCGCGGCGTACATCAAGAAGCGCGATGACGCCATCTTGCAGTCGATCTTGGGGCTGATGCGCTTGTTCTTAGCCACAAAGTTCTGCGCTCTAGCTCTGGTTTTCGCACGAGGCTGCGCGGCGTCTCCAGCCGCCTCGTCGTCCGTGTCGGCGGAGCTGTCGCTATCATCAGTGTCGTCCGTGTCGGACGCATCTCCATAGTCGTTCAGCAGGAGCACCTGCTCGTGCTGGTATTCTACGTCTTCCTTGACACCCTCCTCGTCCTCTTGCGCCAGCATCTTCTCATACGCCTCCTGGAGGTGCGTCCACGCCAACACAGCGCCAGTCTTCCAGGCACGCACGGCGGTGTAAGCGTCGATCAGCGTGTCCACAGCGTAGTCAATAGCTTGGTCGACAGCCATTTCCACCACGGCCACCATGGCCATGTCGGCCTTGGGCGGCATCGTCTCCATCATCGTCTCCGTGGTCATCGTCGCCTCCGTCCACGCCACAACAATCGCACCGTCGGCAGCGTACTGCACGTCCCTCGCCGTTGTCATCGTCATGGGGTTCATCATCATCTCCATCGTCTTCTTCGTCTTCTTCTTCGCTTGGTTTCTTCGCTTGGTGTTCTTCACTTGCGCAATTGTTCGCAGGTTTGGTTGTGAGCTCCAAATGCGAAGCCGCCGCCGAGGGCAGGTGCGCTCGCCGTGGCTGCAGTGGCAGGCGGCTCCAGACGTCGAACGCTCACCGAAGAAGAAGATCGGAGAAGGCTGGAGGCGGCACGGAGCGTGAAGAGACCAGGGTGACGGAAGCCGCCACTTCTCAGTGACATGTTGACGTGTGTGGCTCGGGCGTGGCTGCTCTCGGGTCTCTCTCTCTCTCTCTCGCTCCAAGCACTCATGCGGCGTGAGACAGAGGCCTTGTGGGAAGTTCTACGCGCTTGATGCAGCTAAATAATGGACAGCGAACCTCATCATCCTGCTAACCTTTCGCATTGCCAGCATATCGCGCTGCTCGCGAGCGGCCGAGTGGGACGCTGCCACCCACGCCCATGTTCGCGTCCGGAGACGTTGGGACGGAGGAGCAAGAAAGGACGTGTTGAAGGACATAGTGAAACCAAGTCAGTGGATGGACCGTGTTCTGAGAATAGTACCTGGATATGGAAATCCACGGCAAGGATCGCAGGACTGTACCCATTCGTCCTGCAAGCTCGGTGGAGGACGCACGGCGGCGTTGGTGAGTCTATGTGGAGCTTGTAGGTGTCCGCTGAACTGGCAGTGGTGCCTTGGCGTGCTGGCGTGTTCAGGTGGTGACTGTGCAGGTGTCAAGAGTTGCAGGGCCGTCGCATTGCAGCCAAGAGGATCCAAACCACTGTGCTAATCCCTTCGAGAACCTGCCCGATGCGATGAGGTGGCTTGGTCGCGCAAGCAATCGACGAGCTCACGATCGCTCGATGGAATCACACAAGTAGCACCGATCGATTGTCTCGCGCGATCGCTCTTTGACAGCTTCAACGTGAGACCAAAACACCACGTTCTCAGGTTGTTGCGTTCTGCATGCAGAAGGACGAAGACGATCGATGACCAGTGATGCAGCCTACAACTTAAACCATGTCCACGGATCCCTGTCATGGAGCAGCTCACTTTCAAGTCTGCGACCAAGTCTCACATCCCACAGCCTTGAAGAGATCCAGCCCCATCCGTACTATGGTTACGTTTGACGTGATGGTGGATATTGCGGAGCGTGTTTCCTACTTCTCCTCGATCTCCAGACCCAAAGAAGACAGCTTCGTCGATGTCACAACGCCACCTACTCAGTTTGAAGGCGGTGCTCTCCGTTCTGGAGGAGCTCCGGATATCTGGAGCAGGGACTACATCGGTCTGCTCGTGCAATACGCTGCCGTGGGTATGCTCTTGGGCACGCTACCTGGTACCATCTACCCTTTCCTACAACAATACCTCAACATGGAAGGCTCCCAGATCGTATCGGCCTCCGTGTTGCTGACGATGCCGTGGTCGTTCAAGGTTATGTACGGCGTCATCTCGGACTGCGTACCTATCTTCAGTTATCGCCGGCGCCCGTACATGATGCTCGGCTGGGCTGTGTGCGCCTCCATGCTGCTCGCGATGGCGTGCATGAAGGCTGGACATCCATACTACAAAGACCGCTCGTTGACGAAGATACCGCACAACTCGTGGACAGCCAAGCAGATCGCCAACGGGATTGATGAGACAGCCCCTGACCGTGGAGGCAAGTTCATTATAATGATGATGCTCGCTGCCGTTGGATACATCGGTGCAGACGTTGCAGCGGACGGCATGGTCGTCGAGTTAGCCCAGCGAGAGCCAGAAGGCGTACGCGGCCGAACCCAAACCACGATCTACTTCGTGCGCACGATCTTCGTCACGCTTTCTAACGTTCTCACTGGGTTCGCATTCAATGGTGAGGCTTACGGTGGCGACTTCGACTTCTCACTATCGTTTCCGCAGCTCATGCTCATCCTCGCCGTCTTCTGCGTACCAGTGATCCCCATCACGTGGTTCTTCATCAAGGAAGAGAAGCACGCAGGTGTGAAGATCTCAAGCTACCTTTCTGAGTTCTGGGGCCTGCTCCAGCGACGTGCTGTGTACCAGGTCATCGCGTACAAGTTCTTCTCGGGCATCTTTGAGAATTTCACAGCGACGCCGGCGTCACCCATGCAGGAGTACTGGGCCAAGGTCACGCCTTTGAATGAGAAGATATTCACGGTCGTGGGTAACGCGGTCTTTGCAGCCACGCTGTATGCGACAGGCAAGTGGGGTCTCCAGTGGAACTGGCGATGGATGCACGCTATCACACTACTCGTCGTGACGTGTCTTGATAGCATCGTCGTGTTTCTCACGACCTGGGATGTGTTACGTAGCCAGTGGTTCTGGCTTGGGGCACCAATCCTCGAGTTCCTTCCCAACGGCGTGGGATTCATCATCTCCACCTACGTGGTCGTTGAGCTGGCGGGGGAAGGGAATGAAAGCGCCATGTACGGGCTGCTCACAACGGTTTCCAACCTCGCAACGCCATTCGCCTCGACGATCACCAAGAACGTAGACGCCGGCTTTGACGTCTCCAACAAGGACATTGTCGCCGACACCCGCCACGTCCGCATGCAAGTGACATACGTGATGGTGATTCGCTACACTGTCAACGTGCTTGGCTTGCTCTGGCTGCCACTGCTGCCATCGCAGAAGGCGCAGACCCAGGATCTCAAACGCTTCGGTGGTAAGAGTCAGCGTATGGGTGCCTTCTCTGTGGTGTACGTAGTCTTCGCACTCGTCTGGTCCGTGATGGTGAACGTCATGTCCATCTACCCGAGCACAAAGTGCCTCCAGCTTGTCGGCGGCAAGGGCTGCAAGAGCAAAACCACCTAGTGTACGGTGCTTCGCAGAGCTCCTCATCTGGAGCTTTCCATTTCCTTCTAATACACCAGTGCGCAGTATATTCGCTTGATTGTCTATCCTTGGCATGCACGAACACATCGTGTGGAACTGAGTGTTTGCACAGAGGTGTGCATGCCTCAGCAAACCAGCCCTCCACAACGAGGAGCTCCTTGTCCGACACGCCATTTTGCGGATATCCGCCTGAGCCTTGCACATCAGTTCTGAGTCACGCCCCTCGGACTCAGACAAACGACCGTCATTCTGCTCCGAGACACGCAGACTTTCACCGTGCAAGTAATTAATGAAATGTATTCCCTCCCAAAACGCCCTCTCGGTCTGCCTAAACGAGATATACCGGTATCTCCCACCCACAATATCCCATTTTCATCGCTGATGGAGTTGTTTACGGCTGATATTCCCGAGCCCATTGGCCGTATTCTGAAATTTATGCGGTAATCTTACACCCATGGGAGAGTCATCACCGCATCGGGACAGTCGTTCAGCGCTTCCCACACAAGCGGCGACGCCACGAGAGACCGTCGCGACTGCACGGAGCGGTCTTCCTCTCGCTGCCATCGCATCGCCCGCGCTCGTCGACGGCAACACCAACGCCACGCGCACACGATCCCTCCAGCGCGTCACGAGAGGTGGTCCGAGGACGCGAGTATGACCATGATGGGTGCCGGTAGCGACATCTACCAGCTCGAGACCGTGTCGCTGAACGACGATGACCAGAACGGCCATGGCGCGGCGTCTCTGATCGACAACTTGGAGGCGCAGCTCCCTGTGTACTCGAACGGCGGCGGCACGTACGTCAAGTCGGGCAAGGATGCGAGCGTGCCGAACCCGATCGTGGAAAACGACGAGGACGAGGACGATCTGAACGGCGAAGATGTGGTCGTGATCGTGGACCCGAAAGACAAACCACGGCCCGTGCCGCCATCGCTGCCGCCACTGCGTGTGATGGATCTGTCGAAGGAATTTGGCATGGACGAGAGTGACGGAGACTACGTGGACCCGACGCTGTTCTCGCCGGAGGTCTCGCGTCACGCCATGGACCAAGCCCACCGCCGTGCGCGATCGCTGGAGAGCGAGTTGAAGGAGCTGGCCGCGCTGGAGCCTATTACCAATGCACAAAGCCCGATCAAGATCACGCCGCTGGAGGCCGTGGGTATTATCACGGGAGCGTTCGTGAGCTCTGTGACAAAGGTCAAGTCTCTTGTTGCAGGAGACACCGAGTACGACTTGCTGTCCGGGTCCTCTCCATCAAACAAAATGGACGACCTGGATACGGACGGTGATGGACTCCAGCTGAGCCCAGATGCGTCCAAGGGCGACGGAAAGCACTTCCAGACGCCCAAGCTCAAGCCAGCATTGAAGGCGATCTCGGCGTACTCGACGATCGAGAAGACCAGTGTGAAGACCCAACAAAACAAGCCCCCGCGACGAATTAAGTGGGACGAAGAAGTGCTAGACCAGGACGAAGAGTTCGTGGACGATGAAGACGATATGGTGGAGGATGGCGAGTCGGAGTCGCTGATGGTGAATGGCGGCAAGGGCGGAAGCGCAATAGCGAACCGACAAGCCACCCCACGAAGCAAGAAGAAGCGAAAGAAGGCCGTGCGCAGCATCATGCGACGACTCACACCGCGAGAAAAGGAGGAGCTCTACCGGTTACGTCCCGACCTCATGATCGTACCCAACTGGGCCCAGAAATACCGCGAGGAAATGACCGAAGCCGAGTCGACGCGGTGGAGTTTCTGGTTGATCTCGATCATCGGTACGCTGCTGATACTGTTGGTGATCTTGATCATGTTGATCGCACGCGACAAGGCCTCCAGCGTCACGTCCAAGTAAGTCGGATGTCTGTGGTGTTGCCCTCGCTATGAATGCCTGTCCATGTCGAGGCTCCGACGTTGGAATTCGAGCCTACGCCAGCGCCTGCTGTGGTGTATCTACCCTACACAGCGGAGCACAGAGATCAAGCGAGCCGCACACCACCGAGCCGACCACCGACGTGTCTAGACGAAACCATAGCTTTCCTTTTTGTTCTCGTCCTCCAAGCATGTCGATAGGACGTGGCTGGGGGCATCGAGGGTGCATTTTTGGTATCTTTATGGATGTGCTTTGTGCTTGAAGCCTGCCGTCCGCGCAATAATCTACCGCTGATATTGAACGGCTTCTGCGTCTGTCCTACCGTGAGCATCCGTGCCGAGCCTCCTCTAGATCGAGGAGCTCATAAAGAATCGCACGAGTAAGAGGAAGATCAGAAAGCGCATTATACTTGGGGAAAACATCATTCATGAAAATGCGAGTTATCGACACCACGCCTGCTCGTCGCTGACGACCACACCGACATTTTCCCACGCCGCTCGAAGTCGCGCGTGTAGATGGCTGCCTCATGCTCGTATGTGCGTTCCAGCAGACGCTACGGCGTCGAGAAATCGCGTTTCATGTCCATTTCTGCGTGCGTAGCGATAGATTCGCGGAGACGTTTAGTGGGCGGCGTGCTTGTACGTGCCGTTCACGCGCTGCCAGTACTTGGACTTCTCGGCATCCTCCTCTGTGAAAAAAACAACAACAAGAGCACCAAGGTCAGCGATCCGCATCCTTCTCCAGGTCCATGAATCCTGTGGGAAACGTACGCGTCGCGCCGCGCGTTGGCAGCACACCGAAGAGCAGGAAGGAGACGGCCGCGCCGACGAGGAACGGGCGGAACATTGGGCGGTTGACCTCGTACTTGACGAACTGGCCGAAGGAGAGGCGGTGCCAGCGGACGACCTTGTCACTCATGGTAGCTAGCGAGATGCTTGTGGGGCTTGGAGTCGTGCTGCGGAATCGAAGAGCTCTTCACACGAACAGCTCCCACACACACGGGCGCGTGCCGCGAGGGGGTCCCGAAATCCACGGCGCACAGCCACACAGTGTACCGTTCCACCCTCAATAGAAGACCCATCACCTCCATGCGTCGATACGATCGTGTTCCAGAGGGTATCCGTAGATACCGGTACACACACGAGAAGCGGTGTTGTCGGATGGGGGTGGTCGGTTGCGACTTGAGGGGCAGCACAAAGACCCACAAACACCCACCCCGCGGGAGCTCATGTCTTTGTGTCGCTGGTCTATCGTGGGGGTTTTTTAGACCGCTCGCCGCCCACTCACCGGTCGGTCTAAGCTTCGTCAGATTTCCGCCGGTCCTCACCAACGCACGTAGACCACAATGAGCCTCATCACGCACACCCTCCGCGCCCTCAAGACCGGTGCGTGCATGGCGCCGAGCAGCGCGAACTGGGAGAGGGAAGTGCCTGCATGGCATGCGCGGCTCTTTCCTCTCTCCATGGAGCCTGCTCTCGCATCTGGAGCGCCCGAATCCGCGGATCTCTGACGTGTTTTGTGTGGTGTTCCTTGTCGCTCTCCCCCCTCCACAGCCCGCCCTGCGGTCGCTCTCCGCCCTGCCGCGCGTGCCTTCAGCGCCGCCCCGGCCGCCCCACAGAACGACGACGATGAGGTCGTCGTGCCGGAGCTGCACCAGTCGCTCGAGTGGGTGCTGACGTCGCCGCCACCACTCCACCAGTTCGACGAGGCCCCGATCATCGTCGAGACCTACGGCCCAGTGGACCCATTCCACTAAATCCGTGTCCCCCCTCGAGAAACGTGTGCGTGGATCCCGTAGATACATGCTCTCGTCGCGCGTCTCCGTGGCGTCTGCAGGGGGCTTCTCACAGTGCTGCCCTCTGAGCCCGTGGCCGCCGCGAGCGCAGGCGGAGGACGCGGCATCGTTGCGATCTTAACGTAAATACAACTGCTGAGAGAAACGACCACGTAGTGATGGATCGATGGATGGATGGATGCATGCATGCAGGGTGGGGATGGATTGGATCTCAGCTCCGTCAGACTCTGGCTGAACGTGCCTGTCTGTCTATCTGCGCCAGGTCTCCTTCATGAGCTTGATGTCCGCGAGGTCGTCGTTCAGAATCGCTGTCAAGTGCTCGAGCCCTTGGCGCTGCTTGTCCAGGAACTCGTAGATGCGCTGCATGTCCGCAGGGC
>JAADVE010000659.1:0-15134 GCA_023334595.1 Pythium utonaiense
CATTGAGAAGGTCGTGCTGCGTAACTTTCTGTTCACGCTGGACGACGGATACCTGGCGAACCCGTACCACAACTCGAGCCACGCTGCCGACGTGGTGAACTCTGTCAACTACTTGATGACTCGGCTGAACGACGGTCAGATTCGAGACACGCTGACGAATCTCGAGTTTTACGCGGCGCTCGTAGCAGCAGCGATCCACGATTTCCGGCATCCTGGCAAGTCGAACAACTATATGATCAAATGCAAGCACGACCTCGCGATCCAGTACAACGACCGCAGTATCCTGGAGAGCATGCACTTGGCCGAGACGTTCTTCGTCATGCGCAGTCCAAGCTGTGATATCTTTGGCCGCATGAAGGACAAGCCGTACCGCGAGATCCGCAAAGCCATCATTGAAATGGTGCTGAGTACGGATCTCTCCATGCACTTGCAGCTCGTGGGCAATTTGAAGGCGCTCATGATCCAAGACCAGTCCGCTGCTGCCGGTGGTGCTGCGGCTGCTAGCTCTCGGTCCGTCACAGACCCGATGATGATTATGAAGGTCGTGATCAAGTGCGCGGACATTGGCCACGCGGCGAAGGAACGGCGGCTCCACGTGATCTGGTCGTCGCTCATCATCGAAGAGTTCTTCTTGCAAGGCGACAACGAACGGTCCAACAACTCGGACATCTCGCCATTCATGGACCGGCATTCAGAAAACAGTGCCAAGGTGAGTAGTGGTGGTGGCCGTCGTGAAAGGGAGCCGAGACAGGGACTCACGTGTGTGGTTGTGTACGATCTGATAGAACCAAGTGGGCTTTTTCGAGTTCATCGTGCTTCCGTTCTACGACACGGTCTCTGCTGTGGTCTTCGACAAGGACTTTTCCATCATCCACAATATCGCGAAGCAGAACTACAGCCTATGGAAGGAGTCCGACAAGCGCCAGCTCACGTCCATCGTCGCGATCAAGAACGAGGTCTTCCTGGACGAAAAGGTCCAGGTGCCACTGCCCTAGTGCACCGTACGACGAGCTGGTCGCGTCCACGTCTGCTTGTCGTCAAGGGAGACAGGCTATGTGTGGCCACGTAGTCATGAGCAGGCGAATGGCTCGCACGGTGTTGCATGCTCCATTGTCGTCGTCATCTCCCGGTGGTTTGAAAACAACCCAGACACAGACACACAGCATCGAATTCCCAGGAGATGGAGCAAGCAACAGAGGGCTGTCTGCTCGACGTGATCGTGCGTCGTACACCGCGCTTGCACTGTCCACTAAAGGCCTTCTCCCCTGTCTGTACACAGTACAGTTCCTCCATGCGTCGGCATTCCCCGTGATGATAGAAAGTTTCAGTTAGAATTGATAGCCCCCGATCCGGCCACGCGCACACACATACACCGCCAAGCCCAAGGCAGTCGCTCCCCTGTTTGCGACTCCTACTGCATAACGAAGACGACACTAATATACACAAATGCAACCCCCGCAGCAGCACCAGGCAGCAATCATCCGCTTTTGCGACGCCCATTCTGGTGGTGAGAGGCTTCCGAACCCAGAGAGGTGCTCGCATTCATTCGTCCTCCTCGTCCCATTCTTCTAACCACCAACCCACCCGCATCTGCAGCAGTCAGCATCAAGTGGAGAGTGCAGCTTCTCGTTGTGGAGAGCGCCCCAGCCACGAACACATTCCCTTGGGCTCCCATCTCCGTTTCCATAGCATTCATCCATCCATCCCAACACTCCCCCCTTTCTCGTCTGTATCACGTCGCACAAAATCCCGAATTGGTCCCTCGTTTGACCCTTTCTACCCAATCCAAACCGTTTTATCTACCATTCGGTTTCTAACAGAAGATACCAACTGCTCCCTTGAACCTCCACACGTTTGTTCTCCAGAAACGTGGCTCCTCGCGGCGGAAGCTCCTCATTCACTTCCCAGCAAATCGCCCGACGAGGAAACACGGTGCGTGTGCATCTCTCTCGCGCGCTCATGCTCCCCCTCTCTTTCTCTGCGCGTCGCCCTGCAGCGCATTTGCACTGCACGCACACGCGTCTTCATAACCACATTTTTCACTAACGGAGACCGCCTTTCTCGCTGTCCCTGCAGAGCCTCCCACGTCGGACTTTTTGCCACGCTAGTTCCCCTCCTCTTCCCTCTTTCTCCCGTCTACCACCAGCCATGTCGTCGCCTGCGGAGTTCTCGGCCGAGACCTGGCCGGCCAAGCGCATCCGCCAGACCTTCCTGGAGTTCTTCGAGAAGCACGCGACGCTGCCGCACACCATGTACCCGTCGTGCCCAGTGATCCCGCACGAGGACCCAACGCTGCTGTTCATCAACGCCGGCATGAACCAGTACAAGCCAATCTTCCTGGGCCAGGTGGACCCGTCGCACCCAATGGCCAAGCTCGAGCGTGCCGCCAACTCGCAGAAGTGTATCCGCGCCGGTGGTAAGCACAACGACCTGGACGATGTTGGCAAGGACGTGTACCACCACACGTTCTTTGAGATGCTCGGCAACTGGAGCTTTGGCAACTACTTCAAGAAGGAGGCCGTGGACATGTCGTTTCGCCTGCTCACGGAGGTCTACGGCATCGACGCGAACCGCCTCTACGCGACCTACTTTGGCGGTGACGAGGCCCAGGGCCTGCCGTCGGACGAGGAGACCCGCCAGCTCTGGCTTCAGTTCCTGCCAGCCGAGCGCGTGCTTCCATTCGGCTGCAAGGACAACTTCTGGGAGATGGGTGACGTCGGACCGTGCGGCCCGTGCACTGAGATCCACTACGACCGCATCGGCAACCGTGACGCCGCCGCGCTCGTGAACGCCGACCGTCCGGACGTGATTGAGATCTGGAACAACGTGTTCATCCAGTTTAACCGTGAGCAGGATGGCAAGCTTGTGCCGCTGCCGAGCAAGCACGTGGACACGGGCATGGGCTTTGAGCGTCTCGCCTCCATCATGCAGGGCAAGGACTCGAACTACGACACGGACGTGTTCACGCCGCTGTTCGCGGCCATCCAGAAGATCACCAAGAGCGAGCCATACACGGGCAAGCTCGGTGTGGAGGACCCTACGCTCAAGGACATGGCCTACCGTGTTGTGGCCGACCACATCCGTACGCTGACCTTCGCCATCACGGACGGTGCCATGCCAAGTAACGACGGCCGTGGCTACGTGCTTCGCCGTATCCTGCGTCGTGCTGTGCGTTACGGCCAGCAGTTCCTGAACGCGCCAAGCGGATTCCTGTCGCAGCTTGTGCCGGTCGTCGTGGACATGCTGTCGGAGGCGTTCCCAGAGCTCAAGTCCAAGCAGGCGATCGTCACGGAGGTGATCCTCGACGAGGAGCAGTCGTTCGGCCGCACGCTGAACAAGGGTATTGAGCGCTTTAAGAAGATCGCGCAGAGCATCAAGGACGCCAACGGAACGGTCGTCGCGGGCGAGGACGCTTTCTTCCTGTACGACTCAATGGGTTTCCCAATCGACTTGACCCAGCTGATGGCTGAGGAGCAGGGCCTGACCGTGGACGTGAAGGGCTACGAGGAGCAGATGAAGCTCCAGAGCGAGCGCTCGAAGCTGGACCGTAAGAAGGGCGGCAACTCGGGTGTGCGTCCGCTTGTGCTCGAAGCGGCGGAGACCAGTGCGCTCGCCGGTAAGGCCATCAAGCCAACGGACGACTCGCTGAAGTACGAGTGGAACACCTCGGTGAAGGCCAAGGTTGTCGCGATTTTCACGACCACTGAGACCACGTCGGCTTTCGTTGATGAGGTCAAGGCCGGTGACTACGAGCGCGTCGGTGTGATCCTCGAGCAGACCACGTTCTACGCCCAGGCCGGTGGCCAGATCTACGACACGGGTGTGCTCTCGGCTTCGGGCTTCAAGCAGGAGGTCGACTCTGTCGAGTCGTACGCTGGCTACGTCATGCACATGGGCCCAATTGAGTCGGGATCGGTCAAGGTCGGCGACGTTGTGGAGGCCAAGGTCGACTACGTGCGTCGCAGCAAGATCGCGCCAAACCACACGATGACCCACGTGCTCAACTTCGCCCTGCGTAAGGTGCTTGGCACGAACGTGGACCAGCGTGGTTCGCTCGTGGATGAGTTGCGTCTGCGTTTCGACTTCACGACCAACAAGGCGCTCAAGGCCGACCAGCTCACGGAGGTGGAGGCTATCTGTGACGACATCATCAAGCAGGAGCTCGACGTGTTCACCAAGGACTCGCCACAGGCCCACGCCAAGCGCATCCAGGGCCTGCGCGCCGTCTTCGGTGAGACGTACCCAGACATGGTTCGCGTCGTGTCGATCGGCCAGGAGATCCAGGCGGTATGTATCATTGCTTTCTATCGTGGATAGCCTCGGTAGGACTGCGAGGACTGATGATGTTTTGTGTATGTAGATGCTTGAGGACCCTGAGAACAGCGCGTGGAGCGCGTACTCGGTTGAGTTCTGCGGTGGTACCCACCTGAAGAACACGCGCGAGGCCAAGAAGTTCGTGCTGTACGAGGAGGGCGCTGTTGCCAAGGGCATCCGTCGTATCTCGGCCTACACTGGCGAGGCGGCTAGCGAGGCGGAGGCCCGCGCTGCCAAGCTGCAGGCGGAGTTCGATGCTGTCGACAAGCTCAGCGGCCACGCGTTCATTGCTGGTGTGTCGTCGCTGAAGCCACTGGTCGATGTCGCGCTCATCTCGCTGCCTACCAAGGACAAGCTTCGCAAGCAGCTCGATGGTTTCGTCGAGCGTGTGAAGAAGATCAACAAGGAGCTCGCGGCCGTTCGTGCTGCCAACGGTGTGCGTGACGCCAGTGCTGAGGCCACCAAGGCCAAGGAGGCTGGTCAGGAGTTCGTGGTGGTCAAGTTCGACGTGGGCACGGACGCCAAGCTCGGCCGCGACATGCTCGAGGCCATGACCGCGGTTCTGCCAAACGGCAGCTTCATGATTGTGAGCACGGACAACGACTCGAACAAGACGGCTGCGTTCACGCAGGTGAGCAAGCACCACATCGAGTCGCGACAACTGGATGCGCGTACGTGGGTGAACCACGCCATGGCTGTGATGAACGGCAAGGGCGGTGGCAAGGATCCAGCGAACGCGACCGGCCAGGCCAAGACGGTGGAGCACGTGGACGAGGCCGTGGCGCTCGCCAAGGCGTTCATCCAGGCCAAGTAAGTGGTCTTGCAAGACGTGCGGCCTTGCTAGCTTCACACACTAGGCGACCTATGCATTCACTTGCATTTTACTAGTAGTACAGTCACTCGGAGCCCATGAGGTCGAGTGTATCCATGTTGAGAGACTGTGGTTAGTATCCTGTTAGTAACATACGATACGAACTGATGTTGGACGATACGAACAGCATTTACTCGCGTCCCGCCAAGCGAAAAGCAACTTCGAAAATGACGGACCGCCTGCACCAGGAGCTCATCGCCGTGCCCGGTCTAGAGCAAGTGGCAAGTCCCCTACGATCATGGCGGCGTAAAGCCAGAGAGTAAACTCACCCAACTGCGTTGTCTCTGTGTCTGTAGACGGCGCTGCAGCTGTATGAGCTGCCCTGGAAAACCCGCGAGCAGATCCTCGTAGCTCTTTTCCAGGAGGTACGACCGCCTTTCTCACTCCATTTTGCAACGCATCTAGCTAACAGTGCATACTGGTGGTGGTGGTGGTGATGGTAGCACGCATCGTCTGCGTCTGTGGCGGAGGCGCTGCGCGTCGTGAGTCGCGATCGCCGTCTGGAGAGGAAGACCGAGAAGGCGGAGAATGCGTACGTTGTTGAGGGGGCGTGGTATGGAAATTCTCCTGTGTTTCTGGACTCACGAAGGCTGCGATGGTGTGGGCAGCGAGAGGGAGATAGTGCGGAAGAACGAGGAGAGATTCCGGTCGGAATTTATGCAAGTCGCGGCCACGGAGCTGTCGGTGCGTTGACGGTCTCTGCTGTAGTGCATCATGCTGAGAAAGTACACCTCACGAGGTCTCTTGTGTTGGTGTTTGTATGCAGCGGCTTGGCGCCCCGACCATGGTCACGTGGCAAAAGCTGGTGTACGACAAGGACTGCTGTTCGCAGGCGTTCCGTATTCTGCTGACGAAGATCAAGTCGTCCAAGCGTAGCAACAATGGCAGTAGTGCAGGCCAGTCCATGCGCCGCTCGATCGCCTTAGCCAAGCGGTTTACATCGCCGTCGCCGGAGGCTGATGAGCAGGAGAGCGAGAACAATGAAGACGCAGACCCATGCAGTGACAGTGCATCGACGACATCATGTCAGCGAGAGGACGACGGGAAGGAGACGGTGTTGCCTCGGATTGCAGGCCCCAAGAGCACAATGAAGCCGCGTGGAGTGCCCACTCGACCTCCACTTGGTAAGCCCAGTGCCTCGACCGGTGGGTGGAATTCAGATACTAGTGTAGCGGGTGACGTAGTGGCGAGTGGAGTGGAAGACGAGCGTTTTGAAGACCAGGGGGCGTTCAGCTCGGCCGAGATTTCCATTCAGCGGACATCAACCAAACCGGTTTTGTCCGCGTCAACGTCAGCTTTTGCGAACAAACTCAAGCAAAGTCAGCTCCAGAGTCTTCAGCGAGAGACTACGGCACTTGCAGACGAAAATGCAGCACTTCGAAGTGAGATTCAGCATCTCGAAGAGCTGGTAGTGAAGCTACAGAACGAAAACAACCAGCGAGCAGCTACCGCGGACTTCCCCGAGGTCATCCAGCATGCTCGAATGAAGCTACTGCAGGCTCAGAATGTCCAATTGCAGAGACAAGTCGCGTTGCTTCAGGATGCCGTGCAAGAACGTGAAATGGCCGAGTCGATGCTTCTCACAGCCCTATCACACTGGCGTGACGTCATCGAGACAGGTCGGCAAGAAGCAAAAGCGGCAGGAGCGGAAGAAACGTCCAAGACGAAAGATGGGAAGCCCATCCTGTGGATGATGGCGGTGCCGTCCCAGCTAATGGATGAGCTCGCGCGTGTTGAAAGCCAAGTCGCGCACATGAAGAAGACGATGAACATTGCATTGGAGTCAAAGCTCCGTATCGGGGGGACAGCCGCTGAGTTTCTCAAGCACTCTTCTGGCTCTGTGAACTTCAGCGACATCTACGTACCTGGTGTTGCCCACCTCCGTGTGGAGCGTGTGAAGAAATTGGAGGCTGCGCTCGTGCAAACGGTGAGGGCACTGGAGACAACGCAAGACCAGATCCTTCACACCGTTGTGCCTCGGATGCAGGAAGAATCTGGTAAGACTGGTGGTCGCAAAGTCACAAGCCAGGAGCTGAGCGAGTTGATGTCAGCAGTACGAGGCGTCATGATGGAGGTGGGAGCATTCGGAATCGTAGTGCCGTCTGTGCGAAACCAGCATCACATGGCACCGAGTTCTTCATCGGAGAGCGAACCGCTCGTGACAGTAGCCCACGTACTGAGAGCGTACACCGCAGCCTCTGCTACCAACAGCGGCATCAGTGCAAAGGACCGAGAGAAGCAACTGAAGGCGATGCTCAAGCAGCTCCAGGCGAGCGAGTCAGCGATGGAACGCGAGCGTGAGCAGCTCGAGAAGCAAGCCACATTCTGGAAGAACGCGTGGGCCATGCAGGAGCAACTGGTCCACACACTAACGCAGCGTGTGCGTATTGTGGGCGATAAGAAGATGCAGTGGGCTGAGGCGTATCTCGTGCATCCACTGCGAGAGCTGCAGGAGGTGTGGGCCAGTTTTCAGAAAGCGCAGACGCAGCAAGACCAGCGACTGCACAAGAACGCCTACCTGCCGCTGCTGGTCGACACACTTCAACGCCACGAGCCCGTCGTGTGTCTCGAGGCGATCGACCAGTGGCAGCAGTACGCTGCACGCTACAACCAGGAGCTCATAGAGATCTTCGCGGATTACAACGCCAACTGCGAGCTGCTGCGTGGCTACATACAACCAGCAGTGCCAGTTCAAGTCCGCTCTAGATGAAGGTTTGCGAAAGCAGGTTTTTGTATTCACAGTCTCCGAGATTAAGCGGATAGTGCTGGATGGAGCTCTTCATCTAATAAAAACGGTGTGTGCCGTGGGTCTCGATCTCGACCAGGTAGCGGATGCGCACTTGCTCGGTCGTGAACACGACATGCTCGTTGTACTCGCCTGCAGCTGATAGTTCGACCAGCGAATACCCGTCACCGATAGCCTGTGGCTTATCGAAACGCACGTGGAGATAGCGGCGTGCCGATGCAACCACAACGGGTGTGGAAGGGATCCGACCGTTGTTGTCATCCCACCCACCATCAGTGGGTGGTGTGGCGACGATCTCCACGCCGATGTCCCACAGTGAGTTTGCGCTGCCCAGTGTGTTGACGTGAGTGACACACACTTGGATCTTGACACTGTCTTCTGGATCGTTGTAGTACCCCTTGCGTACAAAAAGCTTCTTGTCATTGAGATTCTCGATGTTGAAGGTATCGCCGACCTTGATGCTCGACGAACTGGATCGCAGCAGCTTCTCCAAGTATGCCTCGGTTTCGGGCGACCAGTTTGGGCAGTTGTAGCTGTAGTAGTCAGTTGCACTCGTTGATTTGATCGCCCACGCGAATGCACGCGCGTAGTCGTGGCCTGGACGACCCACGCGACCCACAGGCATCTTCACACCCGTCACAGGGGACACGAGCGACTCAGCATCGTTTGGCATATGCTTGCCACTGGCTCGAATGCTGTTGTAGCCTTCATTTACGAGAGACTCCTGGTCAAACGATCGCGAAGATGAGACGTCGCGCTGCTTTCCGAGCGCGACTTCGCACAGCAGCATGTACTGGACACGACGCTCTTTGGTCTTGAGCTTGGTTCCGGATGGATCTTTGTCGTCAATGACTTCGTCTTCGATTGTGTAGGACGAGTCGCAGTATTGCAGGCTCTTGGAAGCAACATCAGCGAAGTAGATCCCCTTTCCGTACGCGTAACCGTGGTGTGGTGCCTCAGACGGCGCGATGCGCAGACCCTCCGACAGGATTCCCATGAGATTTGTGCGTCCTGTACCGTGCCACAACATCGTCGTGTGCTTGCTTTCGAAGGCGTCGGTGTTGCTCTGCTTGCACGTTTCCAAGCGCTCCGATTCGCCTTTGCGGCTCATTTGGAACACATTTGACACACGGAAGTTCTTCTGGGCCGCCTTACGAATGCCGTTCGAGAAGTACGTGGTCACCAAGTCGCGTTCCTTGTCAGTCACCGGTAGCCGCTCCATTCGAATCTGCAGCGAACGCACCACATACTCCATGGGATGTATCGTTTTCGAACGAAGCTTTGCTCCAAGCAGCATCTTGTACGTGTGCATGATGTCGAGTAGCTTGTTCAGACGGTACACTTCTTGATCGACTTGAGCGACGGTATCGAACGCTCTGATCGCTGAGCGACCGAAACCTTCGTTACACGGTACTATCTCGAAGTAGCGACTGCTCCGCTCGCTTGCATCCTCGACGAGGGTCGTGTACCTCTCTGAGAGTTCACCAATTGTATCTGCTGTTCTCTCGTCCGTTGCAAGGTTAGCCGACGCTGTGTTGATACTCTCCTTCACTTCTGCTTGCTCCTCCATGACCACGCGAATCTCCTGGAGCATTTCAAGTGCGGAGCGCAGTTCACGATCCCGAGCGAGCGGAAGCGCGTTGTAGAATTGGCAGTTCTGCGAGGCTGCCAGCTGCAGATGGCGCACATCGCTAATGGCAAACATGGTCTTCACCAAATCCGAGTCCTTCAGCATAATTCCAGGTGCAAACAACTCACGCTCGCACTCAACACTTGAGGCTTCTTTGTGTTTCGCCTTGTATGTCGCCATTTGCATCGTAAATGACTCTGATACCTCGTCCGCAACATGTGTCGTGTAGTTCGTGCGTTGCACAAGATTGTACTTGCCAACGCGCTTTTCAAACGCACGGCGATCTTCCCATGCATTCCCAGTCTTCGACTTGAAGATTTTCTTGAACTCAGTCACGGCCTCGGCAGCAGAATGGAAAGGGGTGTTCTGGAACTTGCCCTTTTCACCGATGCGACCCCAGTTCGTGAAGACAATGTAAATGTTCTGAAGCCCATCAAGTACGATCTGTGTGCGGTAGAAGACGTTCACACCAAACTGACCGTGCTTCACGTCGACCTTCGTGAGCAGCGCATCGTACTCTTCACCCTCCACCACCTCGCCCGTAACATCGTCGAGGAGACCAAACACCGACTTGACCCGACCGACGTCGCACTTGTTATCCACTCGCGGGGCAACACGGGACTTCGTGATGTGTCCAGCAGCCATGCAGTTCTCAAGGTATGCTTCGGCATCTGCGTCGAAATCAGGGCGCTGCATCCAGTCGTTATCATCTTCCATCGACGTATCGAATACTTGGCTCTCATTGACTTGAACGAGCAAAGGGTAGCGCGACTTGAGGAAGCGAAACACGACTCGAGATGCCTGGCGCCCGGAGTAGTCGATCACAGTATTTCCATCGCAATCCTCTGTATCGATGGAGGCACCACCGTTGACCAGCTGCTCGATCATCTCCACATTTTCAAACGAGCCGTACGTCAACGGTTCCACAGTCAAATGAAGCGCAGTCTGGCGCGTCTTGTAGTTTGCCAGGTTGACGAAGGTCGCAAGATCAACTGACGCAGCCTTCGCCTCTTGTATCACAAGGGCCAGTTCAGGTAGCATGTTGCGCACAGCTAAGTGCATCAATACCGAGTTGCCGTTGGAGTCAGTGATGCTCGGTGAGGCACCATGCTTCAACAACGCCCGCAGAAGCTGAAGACGTGTGTCTAGGGAGGCAGCGTACGTCACCAAGACAAGCAACGGCGCTTCTGTTGCTGCGGTGAAGCCAAGCTTGTCGATCGTCGGGTACTCCCCAGATGGCAGCACGAGTCCGGCTGGGTACACTTGATTTGGATCACCGTGGCGTTCCAAGGCCAGCTCGAGCCACGCGACCATTGCGTTGTCGCGAGCGAACTGATCCAGTGAGTGCTTTACGAGTAAGGCCAAGAAGTCCAAGCCCTTGGGATCCTTGTGGTGAAGATCCAGCTCAGCGCGCGTCAGCATGTACTGGAGCGTTGTGATCTTCTTCTCCGTCTCGGCACTGAGGGCGTGCATGAAGGGCGAGTGTCCATAGTCGTTCAGCTCATTCACGTTGGATGCGTGGTGCAGCAAAAAGTCCATCAACTTCGTGTTGCCGTTCACAGCTGCGTAGTGAAGTGCTGTATTGCCTTCCTGGTCTTTTGAAGAAACATCCAACCCATCGTCGACAAGCGTCCACGCAAGCTCAGCTGCCAGGTCGTCGAAAGTCGAACTGTTCATCGCGAGGACATGAACAAGCGTTTGCCCGAGGCTGTTCCCAGCAATCAGCAACCCTCGATCGTTTGAGATCTCTAGACCGACCATGAGGTTCTTCGCGAGCTGCAGTTGGCTGCCACGCACTGCGTCTTCAACTGCCTGTCGACGAGAGAAGCCAGCATTCAGAAGCATGTGGCAGATTCCCCACAGCGACTTTTCCACAGCAACACTGAAGTAGCTCCTCTTCTCTCCACGGATGGTCATCTTATCCGAAACACTGGCGCCGCTTTGGATCAGAGTCGTAATTGCGGTCTCTCGTCCACGCTCAAAGGCACGGCCAAGCGATGTAAAACCATCGACGTCTTCATGCTCAAGGATTTCGTTACGCTTCGATGATGGAGACGCCGATAGCAGGATGGAAGTGCAGACGAAAGCACCGATACTGGCAGCAAGATGCATTGGCGTGCGACCAAGTGCGTCGGTCGCACTCGAATCACAGCCAGCAGCGATCAGGTTCGACACTGTTTCGACTGGGTCTGCAAGACAGTCACTCGCATCGAAGAGGTGACGTTTGAACGCATCCGCCTTGGCGGATTCGTACGCTCCAAGTTCCTTTAGCTCGGCAACAAGATCAAGCCCCACGCGCGTGTCGTAAGTGTGGTGCCAGTTCATGTTGATCTTGGCCAGCGCAAAGTGCAAAGCAGATAACCCGAAGTTGTCCACGGCATGCACATCTGCACCAGATAGGAGCAAGAATCGCTCCACGTCAAACGACGCATCCGGGCTCATTGACACACTGTTCAGTGCGAAGTGCAGCGTAGTTCGTCCGTAGATGTCTCGTTTGTTGAGGACTTCAGCCTTCCGCCCAACTTCCACACGCTGAAGGAGTGACCGTAGCAGAGGTAGATCGCGGGCAGCCGCTGCATGGTGGAGTGCCGTTCGCTCATGCTCGTCACCGAGAACGATCGCCGACAGCGCAGAGTCATGCTCGAGCGCGACATCGATGACGGTTCCCGAAGCAACGAACCAATTCGAAACGGTCCAGCCTGCACCCTTCGAGTGGTTTTTATCGAGCAGCAGTGCTGCCTGGTGAGGTGCGGGTTTGCTTCCCGTACCAAACGGGCCCAGCGCGTACTTGATCTCTCCTTCGTGGGGCTTTCGTTTCGTCACCGTCTTTTTAGCTGCAATCGCCGACGAAAATGCCGTCGCCTTCACCATGTTGGGAGTGGTCATCGATGCGTGATTTTCCAGCAGCAGCTTTGTCTCAGCAACCGTACCACTTCGCATTGCAAGATGAAGAGGGGTGTCCAATGACCCTGGCACATAGCAGTCAGTTGACGCTCCAAACTCGAGCAGCAGCTTGATCTGTTTGAGCTGCTGTCGCTGAATGGCTTTAATCAACGGCGTGTTGAACAACCCTCGAGACGCGCAGACTGAGCATTGCTCCGAATCTTCATGACACTGGCCGCATCGTTCTTGACAGTAGTTGGGGTTCGCGCCATTCTTGAGGAGCAGACGTGCCGTTTCGTCATCGTCGCGTTCAAGCGCCATCAGCAGTGGAGTCTCATGACTACTTCGTGTAGGTACGTCGATTAGAGCTTTTGATGCGGGCACCAGCTCCAACAGCAGTTGGACGAGGTTGTCTCCGTACCATGGGGATAGTCCTGATACCACCAACTTGCGTTGGCCTGCGAGATGGAAGATAGTCGAATCCAGCACTTGAATGTACACGACATCTTCATCACCGGTACTTGCGTCATCGTGGTTTTGGACACGAACAGACACGTACTTTTTCAAGGCTTCAATATCCGTGATGGATGAAGCAAACAGGCGAGCGATCTTGGAGTACTCTCGATCCATGCTCTTGTAGTTGGATTCCTCAGCAGAAGCTGTTGGGCCAAAGGCTGTTTGGCTGAAGCTTCGTGGCGCACCGAAGCTGAATCCTGTTTGACCGAAGCTGGACGAAGTATTTGAAATCGCTCGATCAGCTTGATACAGCATCATAAGTGGTGTCAGACCGTCGCGGTTCTTCTCATGCAGTAACTCTTTCACGTTCACACATCGTGACATAAGCTTCTCAACAAGGTCAGCAGGGACCATTGCAGCGGACCCGTTAGCCGCGATCTCGTGAAAAATGTTCCCAGACAGAGTGAGCGGCTCTGGAAAACGTTCGAGTAGCTTGGCGAGGTACGGCGCACCATCGAGACCAAGCGAGGCGCTTGTCACCCATGCGTCTCTTCCGTTTGGTTCGATCAGGAGTGGGTCTGCACTGGTTTCCTTGAGCAGGAAGTCGAAAACTGCCTCTAACTTGTGCCTGATTGCCGTGTGTAGAGGTTGATATCTATGACGAAGATTTCCATTCTCCAGTTGTTCAGGCGGAAAGTTCACGGCAGCTCCATGCTGTACCAACTCGCGGATCGCACCGAGATAGAACGCAGAATGCCGCGCGAAATCATGCCTCGCACGATCGATCAAAACTCCAAGCGGGTGCTGGCCGTCACAGTTGCCGATGTTGGGGCCCAAACCCTTTTCAAGGAGGTACTTGATCTGGTCCAAGTTTCTCGAGTGTTGGCACTGCAAGAAGAGCATGGTACATCCCGACCGATCTCTGAAATCGAGGAATCGCTGCTCAGAGTCGCTCGCTAAAATGAAATCAACGCACTGCATTCGTTGCTTGAGCATTGCACAGATCAACGGAACGAACCCCCAAGAGTTTCGACTCCACAAGTCTGCTCCTGCATCGAAAAGTAGCTCGAGGCATGATAACCATCCGTAGCTTGCAGCGTAGTGCGCGACGCTGTTCTCCGATGAATCGTAAGCATTGACGTTCGCACCGCTGTTGATAAGAAATGCAGCAATGTGCGTGTGCCCGTTCTTGATTGCCAACAGCAACGGCGTTCTCTTGAGTTTGTCAGCTCTGTCGACCTTTGCACCATGCGCCAGCAGCAACTTGACGCAGTCGAAGTGCCCACTACGACTAGCGAGTGAAAGCGCAGTCGTCTGGCCCGACGCGAGAGCGTTCACATCCGTACCCATTTTAAGTAGTTGTTCAACAACCTTCAAGCAGTTGTGACTGGCGGCGAAGTGAATGAGTTGAAAAGACTCTGGTCCTCGACTGCCGAGCACTTGAGCTGCGAACTCTTCAGTTTCCGACGCGACAAACTCAAGCATCGCGATTGCTGTCTCTTCGCGCTTGTTCATGATCGCGATCATGAGTGGCGTATGCTTTGTCTTCGTTCTCGACAAGAGGTTTCCGTTCCGTTCGAGTAGAAACCTGACCGCAGACGGTGACTCGTTCGCAGCAGCGTAGTGAATCGGCTCGTGCTGGGCATCGTCTCGAAGATCGCTGACGTCACCACTTGCATTCTCCCACAGAGACTCCAAGTACTTCACATTTGGGTTGATTGCAGCGAAATGCACCGGCGTTACCTTGGTCTGCTGTGCCTTCTTCACCACCGACGCACTTCGATACGTCGGCAGGTCTTGATTGGTAGTGGACAAAACACCAACGTGCAAATCGTTGTAGCCCCAACCACCATTCTTCGCCAACACCTCGACCATCTTGGACACGAGCTTGTAATTACCCGCCCGAGCAGCTTGCGCGACGTGCACTGGAGTCTCGTTGCCATTCACCCACTCTCCAGTCGGCTGAAGAGCTGTAAGCATCTTCACACTCGACGACGGATGACTCCAGAACGTGTCCAGTTTATCTGCATCACTGCAACCATTCTCTGAATCCTCAAGCAACGCATTGTTACCCTCTCGGCCTCCACGACTTGCATTGATCGGACGTCGGTTGTAGTCGCTGAATGAACTTGTGTGAGAGCCAGTAGAGTGGGATGGTAGCGACACTGTTGGTTCACTCGCAAGATTTCCTGACTTGAGGCGATAGGCCTCCAGAATCGTCGCAACCATCTTGA
>JAADVE010000660.1:0-15122 GCA_023334595.1 Pythium utonaiense
GGCCGCTCAACCCTCCGGCGCCGTATGAGCACTTCTGGGATGCCGATAAGGGAGCGGAGGGCTACGTGGACTACAAAGCGTATGCGCCAGCGGAGGTGAAGCAGTAGGTGAAGGACGAGTAGAGAAACTGGAGCATGTCGTTCGTCGGAAAAGATAACCAATGAAGAGCAAACACTGCCATTTAGAAATCAGTGTGCGACGTACTGGCACTTCGTTGATGACCATGTCTGTCCACACGTCCTACACATGTCTCCCTGCTCATGACCGTGCTGCGATGTGTATCTGCAAGTTGAAGGGAGTTGCAATTTGGTGCTGAGCAGCGTAGGATTGGTGATGAAGATGCATGGGTTAGATCTGGTATGACTCGACAAGGAGTGCTTGCAAGTAGGTGAGGAGAAGGAGCAGTCGAAACGAATGGATTGAGGGAGCGCAACCAGAAGACCTGAATGAGATTTGGTCCTGAAAGTGAGTTGGTATCATCCGTAGGGCTTGCATTTTGTTACCTTTGACTATGACTCGCGTATAATGCCTTTCTCAGCTGAGAAGTTGGGGAGCAAGAGACCAATAGTACTGGAGGTTTGCCACCACTCGATCACTGACTAAATGTACTTCCACGTTGCGCAGTCCTTCCACTCCAGTCCGCAGAGGCAAGCAATGTCACTTCCGCACGTCCTCTACACTCACCTCGCCAAGTCAACACTGCCCGAACGAATCCATCACCTCATCCACACTTCTGCGTGCTTCTCCTCGAAAGCCCCGTGCGCATCTTCATGAATACCCAGGTTTGTACTAGCTCGACCTTGAGGTATCATCAATGCGTTAGCGTGGCATTGCAGTCATCGACGGAGACGTGTCGGAGACCGGATGCGTCTGCAGTCTGGACACCACTGGATCCTGTAGGGCTGAGGACAGCCATGCCTCTGCACTCGTGGTGTATGCAGATCCTGTCCAGACATCCTTCCCGAACCACACGTGAAGAGGCATGGGCGGAGAAGCGTCTCATCCTCAAGAAGGTTAAGGGTCGCTGCTGTCAAGATGTTGCACCCACCAGTGTGGCCACATAGCTCTTCTGTTCCTTTCCTTTGGGAGCCAGACGTCTCGTTGCTCATGCCATACTCAGCTCACAGGCATTGTGGGTTGAGCAACGCAGGCCCCACACGGCGAGAACGATGCAGCTGAGACCATCGCGTGACTTGCGCTCCGTCCGGCCGTCTCCACTCGTCCACTTGGTGCCGAAGAAACAAACGGATTACGATGAAGCGCACACTTCAACGTTGATCTCCAGCCGC
Source organism: Pythium utonaiense (assembly GCA_023334595.1). NCBI lineage: Eukaryota > Oomycota > Peronosporomycetes > Pythiales > Pythiaceae > Pythium > Pythium utonaiense. The sequence goes on from JAADVE010000660.1 coordinate 1,290, forward strand.
ACGCTTTGCTTCTGTGTCATGCTTGGACATTTCAGACACGCTACTAAAATAGGATGGACGGCTTGGCGTCTTGGTGTGCACGGGTTGATGTTGTTTGAACCTATGGCACCACCTTTACGTTGAAGGCGATCTAGGGGACGCGTCTCCACGTCCCGTCTTTTGTTGGAGCCCACTCTCAAGTGACGCTGGGTTTCACTGAGGACTGTTACCGGTACTCGAACGCCTGCAGCTCTGAAGTAAAATCACACACACGAATGGCTACAGTACGAGTATTTAGCGGTAACTGTAGGCACCAAACGTCCCTCATGAACACTCTGATACTGAGCTGGGAGACTCCATGACTTGGCAGAACTATCCGGTCCAATTCCTCAGTGTGCCGTCCCGACCCTTGACGAGTAGTCGACCGAGAATCTGACTTCGATGGGCGAAGATTCTTGGCCATGCAAGCATCCTCGCACATCGCAGCACGACGTTTGTGGAGCTTGAAGAAAGAGTCTGCTCCCTACAACACAGGAGCACTACCCACCATCTCATGGTGATATGGCCAGATCAGAGACCGCTGCGATTGTACTTGCAGGTGGACGTTGGTGGATCGCACGGGTGACAAGATGATATCATATCGATCGTGGCGATCTAGGATGTCGAATACTGTACCGCATCTTGTTGGTTTCTCATCCATCTTGCAGATCTTCATGCGACATATAGATTGGTGCCATCCATCTGCAATTGAGGCGAGAGCTCTCTATCGAACTGCATTACGGGCAGCTTGATACCCATGAACCTCGTGCTGCGATCATCGCGATGTTGGCTGTCTTCGTCAGTGTGTTGATCTGGCCATGTCCCTGCGACGACGTCTCCCTGCCGACAAGTGGGGTTACACATGGATGGCGTATGTGGCGAAAGAAAAACCCTGCTAGCCATCGCTGGATCCGGACCCCCATTTACTACGTGGAGATTCAACTGTAAGTTGAAGCTTTTCGTGCTTCTCACCCCTTAGAGAGGGTGTTTGCCCACATGGTATTAGTACTCGGAGTGTCCTAACCCCATACTGCTGACGAGCATCAGTTTTGGTGTTTTCAGCGAATGAAAATCACGTGTTGACAATAAGGGGTAGGTTTAGATTGGATCAATCGTCGTTGGTTGGCAGAAACGACACGACTCCTTAGCTGTGCGATTGTGGCTCCAACCCCTGACCTGACGCTGCTCTGAACTGTCGGTGAACCGGCTGTCGGTCCGAGGTCTGAGCATTCGCGCTGCCTCGAATCGGCAGAGGCCAAGAGTCAGTTTCTGCCGGGTGAGTGAGTGTGCAGTCCACAAGGAGGCGTCGAAGGACCCAGGGTTGTTGACCCTGACCCCCACTCCCGCCCGATCCACCCCACCCCTTGTATTCCCCGTGCGGCTCGGAGTGTGAATCCTTTCGACGTCGCTGTCGGAGGCATTTCCCGTTTTTTACATCCTCCCTGCCGCGTCAAGCAGTCCGCGAGCGTGAACGAGCTCGCAGCGGAAGAAGCGAGGAAGCGGGAACGAATCGAGAAGAAACCAGCGCGCTGCGCGTCTAAAGAAGAACTACCAACCCACCGCATCGCACGAGCGTCGAGCCGAAGCGCAGACAGGGATTCGCTTGACTCGGCTAGGCGCACTGCCCGTACTGAACTGAAACCAAAGCGACTGCCGGTGCGTGCATAGGGGGCGAGTTCCAACAAATCCACCCACTCCAGTAGACGTGCATCCGTCCGTCCGTCCATCTTGCCCAGCCCGCCACACAGCGAATTGATCGTTGGTGTTGGCGAGTCTCCGTGTCCGACCACCCAGCGAGTGATCGTAGAACACCAACAAAGAACAAGAACCAAGAGCAGAGAACAGCGCTCCAGCGAGTTCGAACGCGCGTGAGTTGTTGGCGAGAAAGTACTGATCGCCAGAGCTTCCTGTATGAACAACCGAAACGCTCCCCACAATGGCGGCGGCGGTGGCGCCGGTGCCATCGACATGGACATCGAGCTGCTGGTGCAGTCCACGCAGAACCTCGCGATCTCGTTTGGCCGTAAGAGCGGCAGCGAGAAATTCCACGGCTGGCTGTGGAAGAAATCGGGGCGATTCTCCAAGTGGCGCAACCAGCACTTCGTGTTAGATGGCGCGTTGCTGTCGTACTACGACACGTTCCCGACGGGCCAGTTCGTGACCGGCAATGCCATGGCGCCGATGTCGGGTGACACACTGTTTGTGAGTAAGGGAGAGTCGTCTCCTTCCGGCGCTGTGCGTGTGGCCCATGTCGAGCGATCCCGAAAGTCCAAGATTGCGTTTAAAGTATTCGCTGTGAGCGGCAAGATCATTGATCTTCGTGCCAAGAACGAGGTCGTGTGCAACCAGTGGATACAGCGATTGAACGAGGCAGCAACGCTCGCGAAGCGCCAGGAATCGATGGGCAGCTCGACGACTAGCACCGCATCCTCGACACTGTCAGTCGGCTACTCAGACTCGGAGCTTGACTCGCTCGCCAATATCGTGGACAAGAACGGGTGGTTAGAAGTCGGTGATAAGAAGTCCAAGCGCCAGCGGTATTGCGTGCTGCAAGGCAGCATGTTCACTGTGTACGAGAACGAAGACCCGTGGGCTGTGCCAATCAGTCGAGCATACGTGACCCACGCCGACAAGTACAGCCCAGCAAACTGCGAGATCTCCCTGGTGACACAAGCTGGCAAGGTCACCAAAAACCTCATTGTGAAAGCCCGTTCCCAAGACGAGATGCATCTGTGGCTTGAGATGCTGCGGCACGCCTACGATTAAGGAGAGACAAGTCCCATCGAAGACTGTGAGCGCGGTTGAAGCGTCATCTCTCCTCCCCGTCACCAAAGAGTCGAGGACCGAAGGCGCCGTTGCCAGTTTTTGCATTGGTGTGATAGTTCAGGATAGTAGTGTCGAGTATGTGCCAGGTATGAAAGGAACGCGAGGGTATCCAAGCCCACCCCAAGGCTGCAAGCTTCCGCAGACGAGAATCCAAGCAGTCTCTGTCTTGCGTCAAGGTCAAGATTCGCGTGGCTCTCAGATAGAGCGAACTGCAGTTCACGAGGCCGTCCAGCTCAAGCGAGCAAGATATAGCCTTCCAGACCATGGTGGAGACGCCACCGAGCGCTCTTCTTGGATAATCAATAAGTTATTTGCCTACAGTGAACACCATGGCCTTCTCCTCCTCCATTATCCTCTGCATCCTCCATTTTCCCCGCCATTTCGCGCGTTTCCTACCATCCATCTCGCGTCATGTTGTCGTCACGGGAGCAAGATGAGCTCCTCGTCTGGCTCGCCTCTGCACACATGCTGACTGGCTTTCTGCGCGGACGGGTCAAAAATCGACCAACACTCTCCCAGACGCAATGGTTACGCTGGGTACAACCCACGGCACAATCAAACCAACGTTTCTTTGAAAATAACGAACGTACCCCATTCAAACCAACGCACACGAAGATTCTTGGGCTTACTTCACTGACTGCGGGCGGTAAACGCGTTCGAAATTGAAGCTTTGACGGCCCAAGAGCTACGGAAAATCAGGCGCAGAGAGACGGCGTCATGGCGGACAACAGCACGCTCCCACACGCTGCAGACCCCGCTGGGCAGGGTATGTGTGCTGTATGACGAAGACTTGCATGCACTGCCTGGATCTGATCTCATGATGTCTTGGAATTTGCAGCCGATGGCGGACCGTTGATCCATCTTGAGTTCCAGTACCGCCAAGTGGATACGATTCTCGCCGTGGCGTATGGAGGCGCGTGTTTCTTCGCCTTCTGGGCGTTCACAATGCATGTGCAGTCATCCAACCGACAGGTCGCAACGCTGGGCTTCTACTTGCTTATGGGCCTCGCGGCGCTTACCCGAGTCGTGTGGTTCGCATCGCCGTACGGTGTCATATCCGTGACAGTGGAGCCGCCATTGATCAAGATGGGTGAGGAAGGATGGATCCTGTTCCTCGTCTCCGAGGTTGTGGAGCTCGTAGGCTCGTATCTGATCTACAGCATCTTCATCTTGATCGTGGTGTTCTGGGCGGACATGCTTCGCCGTCTCTTCACCCACGACAATGTCCGATCGAATCCGCTCAAGCTGTTCGTGCTCATCATGGGAGCTGTGTTCTCGATTCAGGCGCTCGGGATGGGTGCATTTGCAACGAAGCGAGTGGACTCGTACTGGCTCATGCTGTATGACGACGTGCTGCAGTGCTTGCTGTCGTTTGCGTCACTCGTCGCAATCACAGTGTACTCGTTCCGCATGAAGACTGTGCTGCAGGCGTTCCTCGAAGTAAGCCAAATCGACACGACGGACCGCATCAAAGCCGTGAACTGGGCGACGTCTATCTGCTCCGTGTTTCTCGTGTTCAATACGTTCTTCCTGGTCTACTCGATCGTCAGCATCGCGGAACTCCATCGCGTGGACATGATGCTGGACGCAAAGTCCTGGTGGGTCTTCGTTGCCTCGAAGCATCTTCTCGAGATCCTCGTGCTCTACTTTCTGTTGTATTCGCTGTGGGGCAACAGCTCCGACGACGACCGACGTAAGGACGGCTACGAACAGATCCCCGAGGTGCTTTCAGACGAAGAAAACCCTGTCGTCAACGCCTCGACACCCAAGCGTTTGCACTGAGCAGGAACAGACATACACAGGCTCCACGTGGTCAAAGTGGACATACCGTGAGTCGTACTAGGTAACAGCAAAAGTCAAATCATATTCAGTGGTCCCCGCACTTCGGCATTGGTTTCGTGCTCAGTGGGGTTTCCTCGTACGTTCCTAGATCTAGTTGTCCGTGATGTCCTCGTTGAGGTTGACACCAAGCTCCTTCGCGACCTGGATCATGTCCTTGTCACCACGACCACTGACGTTGACAACAACGACCTTGCTGGCATCAAGCTGCGACGCGAGCTTCACGCCAAAGTGGATCGCGTGGGCGCTCTCAAGGGCAGGAATGATACCCTCCTTTCTAGACAGAAGCTGGAAGGCATCCAGGGCTTCCTTGTCGTTCACGCTGACGTACGTGGCACGGCCCGACGTGTGAAGGTGGGCGTGCTCTGGGCCAACACCGGCGTAGTCCAGACCGGCCGACACGCTGTGGGTCTCAATGACCTGACCGGCGGCATCCTGCATCACGAACGTCTTGGTGCCGTGCAGCACACCTGGGCGTCCACCCACGATGGTCGACGAGTGGCGCTCAGTCTCGACACCGTCACCACCGGCCTCAACACCATAGATAGCCACGGAGGTGTCCTTGATGAACGGGTGGAACATACCGATGGCATTGCTGCCGCCACCGACACACGCAACGATCGCATCCGGCAGGCGGCCGATCTCCTCCTGCAGCTGCGCCTTGATCTCGCGGCCGATGATCGTCTGGAAATCACGCACGATGGTTGGGAACGGGTGCGAGCCAATGGCCGAGCCGATGATGTAGTGGGTGTTGTCCACGTTGGTGACCCAGTCGCGGATGGCCTCGTTGACGGCATCCTTGAGCGTCTGCGATCCCGATTTGACGGCGATGACCTTGGCGCCGAGCATCTTCATACGGAACACGTTCAACGACTGGCGCTGCGTGTCGACGTAGCCCATGTACACCACGCACTCCAGACCGGCAAGCGCACATGCCGTGGCCGTGGCCACACCGTGCTGACCAGCACCAGTCTCCGCAATGATACGGGTCTTACCCAATCGCTTCGCAAGCACGACCTGACCGAGCGCGTTGTTGATCTTGTGGGCACCGGTGTGGGCGAGGTCCTCGCGCTTCAGCCAGATCTGGGCACCGCCGGCGTGCTCCGTGAGGCGCTTGGCGTGGTACATTGGCGTCGGACGGCCGATGTAATCGCGGCCGAGCTGCTCGAGCTCCTCACGGAACTTTGGGTCCTGCGTGGCCTTGACGTACTCCTCGACGAGGTTGTGGTGGGCCTGGATGAGCGTCTCGGCCACGAAGCTGCCGCCGAACTCGCCAAAGTACGCGTTGAGCTCCTCGACCGAGTTGTAGACAGGCGGCGCATTGGAGACCTTGAGGTACTCCTTCTTCTCTGGGACGGCCGGGCTCATGATTGTGGATGTGGTGTAGTAGGTAGTGGCCAGTTGAGTTGTGTGAATCACGCAATGGTCGTGGACGGACAGGCAGGCAGGAGCTGAGCAGCAACCGCAGCAAGCAAAGACGCCGGGAGAGTTCGCGCTCGAGGGCCGTGGCAGTTGATGACGTCTCCACGTGGTGATTGAGTGGGATCCACGACCAGCATGGTAGTCACTTTTGTGGGGTTTTGTGGACCACACGGCGATGGCCCACCAACAAACACCAACAAAAGTGAAGTTCGGAACAAAACAGTCGTTTGGTCAAACAGCGCAGCGCCACAGGAAAAGTTGGCGATTCTGAGCTGGTGCCACAAGTTGGATTGCGTCACGGGGAGATGGTGACTTCAACATCTCACGCACAGCTTCACAAAACCGGTTGAACCAACAAATACCGGGAGGCAAACCGGTACTTGAAGTTGCCAACGAAAAACGAAACGACGCCAACGATTCCTTCCGACTGGGGCGCCCGCCGGCGGATCGCCAAGCGACGCCAACTTTCCCCCAGGCGTTGGTTTGGGGAGAGAGCTCTTGAGAAGTACTCTAGCACAGTAGCATACTGCTTCCACTCCACTGGACTTGACAGGATCGTGAAGGAGGAATGATCAGCGCGCTGTTCCTGATCAGCCAGAAGGGCGAGGTCGTGCTCAACCGCTTCTACCGAGATGATGTGAGTCGTCGCCATGCCGATGCTTTCCGATTACAAGTCATTGCGGCCAAGGAGACGGGATCCACGCCGCCGCTCAAGAGCATCGATGGCTGCTCGTTCCTGTACACGCGCCATGAAAACCTGTATCTCGTCGCCGTCTCACGCGCCAACATCAACACTGGTATGGAGAAAAACGCCAACGATTCTGAGGCACTAGTGCGATTCAAATGTCGGTTCTCGCAGGTACTCACTTCACTCATATTTCGGTTATGTAGCCATGGTCTTCCAGTTCTTGTACCAGTTGAACGGTATTTTCAAGGAGTACTTTGGCAAGAAGTACTCGGAAGAGACCATCCGTGACAACTTCACGCTCGTGTACGAGCTCCTGGACGAGACCATGGACCACGGGTACCCGCAGAACTGCTCCATCGACGTGCTCAAGATGTACATCAACCTGGGCTCTCTCACGGTACGGCTCCAGTTCTTGGAATCGATTTACCGTATATTCGCTAAGCTCTGCTTCTGTATTGTAGAACCCTGACGGCACGGCGACGACACCTGCGTCCCAGCTCACGTCGCAGATCACTGGTGCCATCGACTGGCGTCGCGAAGGGCTCAAGTACAAGCGTAACGAGGTGTATTTGGACGTGTTCGAGAGCGTGAACTTGCTCATGTCGTCCAACGGCACGATCTTGCGAAACGAAGTCGCTGGACAAGTGGTCATGAAGACGCTGCTCACGGGCATGCCAGAGTGTAAGCTGGGTCTCAACGACAAGCTCACGATGCAGAAGGGAAGCGATGCGCCGCCTTCCAAGGTCGCTGGCCAGAAGCGTGGAACACGTGAAGTGGAGATCGATGACTGCACGTTCCATCGCTGTGTGCGTTTGGGCAAGTTCGATGCCGACCGCACGATCACTTTCATCCCTCCAGATGGAGAGTTCGAGCTGATGAAGTACCGAGTGACTGAGAACATCAACCTACCGTTCAAGATCATGCCAGCGTACCAGGAGCAGGGCACGACGCGGTTCTCGGTTACGCTCAAGATCGCTGCGCTCTTCAGCCCACGACTCTTTGCGACCAACTTGGTGATCAAGATCCCAGTACGCTCTTTCCTTGGTTTGCTCTAGTCTCGTTGAAGCGCTCAACTAACTTGGTCGCCTTCGCGTTGTAGACGCCACCGAACACTGCTCGTGCTCGTATCAACGTCCCCATCGGACGGTGAGTGAATAGATAAAGAGATCGAATCAGTCGTACACGAAGCTGACGTTCTTGTGATGACATAGTGCCAAGCACGAGCCCGAGAACCACGCGATCGTGTGGCGTATCCGCAAGTTCCAGGGCAAGCTGGAGCGCATGCTGGATGCCGAGGTGGAGATGATGAAGAGCACCAAGGAGAAGGCGTGGTCGCGTCCACCGATCCAGATCGAGTTCCAGGTGCCCATGTTCACGGCTTCGGGTCTGCACGTGCGCTTCCTCAAGGTCTTCGAGAAGAGCTCGTACCAGACGACGAAGTGGGTGCGCTACGTCACACGTGCGGGCCAGTACCAGCTCCGCATTTAAGAGCGAGCGAGAGAGGCTTCATCGCGCAGCCATCCAGTGTATCTCGTTTCTTTCCCTACAACTGTAGTTGACACTCCTCCACACTGAGCACATCATACTATATAACGCGTTTCTGCATTCTGCTTTCACGTGCGTCTATCTGCGCTTGTACTCGCACGGCTTGAGCTCGATCTGCGCGTTCTTGTCAGGAGTGCGAGACGACTTGACGAACTCAAACAGCGCAAACATTTTGTTCTCTTCGTCCTTGCGCGCGAGGTCGAAGCCCAGTTGCTTCATCACATCCACAAAGCCGGCGATACCTCCGAGCTGCTCGGTCTCGAAACGGCTCTTCACCTCTGCGACCTTCAGTATGCCCTTCGGCTTCAACACTCGGTATACTTCGAGAATGAACTCGCGGACGCTCGTGCCCATCAGAGCAAGGCAGTACACAGCGATGTCGATGGAGTTGTTTGCAAGGGGAACCTGCAAGTCACAGAAGAGTCACCGTCGACATTCTTCGGCGTCGACATTGACAGTAATCTCACCTTGGCAATGTTACAGGCGGTGACCTGAGGCTTGCGTGACACCAGATCAAAGGAGTGGACCTTGTTCTTGACACTTTCGGAGAGACGCGCGTCTCCGCAGCCAAAGTCGGCCACGATCGCCTTTGGGTGACGTCTGAGGTAACAGGAGAGTGGGTTAGGATGGTGTGAGGCTGAAAGACCGGACAGCACAGCATACGCACTTGACATAGTCGATGAAAGTATCCAATGGGTTCACCGGCCACTTCTCAGCCTGCTCTCGGAATCCCTGGTGGTACTATCGGAGGCAGTAGCACTTGTCAGCCCTGCAGACTTATGAGACTCCAGTAAAAGATGGAGAGAGACCACCTACCACATCGAAGAGCTCCGGCTCCTCCTGGAAAGTCTCGAAGGCCTCCTTGCCCGTGGTCGTGTAGAGCTGCTCGTTCAGCATGCGGAACTTGCCTCCATCTAGACGACGACGCATCTCCGCCTGCATCTTTGACAAACCCGATAGCTTCTCATCGCCCTTCTTGCCCTTGGTATTGGCGTTGTTGTTGCCGGAGCCCTTGCTCTTTGGCTGCTGCTGCTGCTTCTGCTGCTTCGCTGGCACACTCTTCACGACCGCCGAGCCGCCCTTGTTCTTGCCACTGCCGCCTGCCTTCTTGCTCTGCTTCAGCTGCGCCGGCGGCTTGCCCTCCGTGGCGCCATTGCCGCCGCCACTCTTCTTGCTGCGCTTCCTCGTCTTGCTCATATTCGATACCGTCGCGATGTTTCCTTGGACAGCCATTTGTCCCTCATTTAAGAGTCACAGTCCCGTAAATAACCACCAGTGTCCCGTGGTAGCGTCTTATAAAAGGGACATACCATAGAAGAATGATGGTCGACATGGCTACATTTGTGTCAAATGATCCCCAACCAGCTGCGGACATCTATTTTTTGACTGACACTGCTTGGATGCTTGGCTGGTGGTAGGACGCATGTGATCACTCGTGGTGCTGTGAGGCTCGCATGACCATGTTGATGCTGGACAAGACATCCGAGAGACTGAGAACGAAGCACGTTCGCACTCTTGAACTGCTCCAGAAGACGCTGGACGAGAATGTGGAGCTCCGCGACCGCGTTAGCCAGCTCCAGAAGGTGAACGGACCGGTTCCAATGCACATGTGCCTTTGGGTCACTTGATTCATGTGATTGAACTTGTGTGGGTTGATAGGGAACGTTGCATTTGAGTCAGGGAGAGCCACGGTCGAATCGCTCCAACGAACTGGAGGATGAAATCGACAGGTTGAAAGCAGAGCATTGCGCGAAGCTGCTGGCAACAGAAGAAGGCGCCCGCGTCCGCCACGACGAACTGTTCAAGACCATTGAGGCACTCCAGTCTCAGCAGCAAAAACTCCAGAATGACGTATTCTCGCTTGAAACGAGGCTGTTCAATGCACGGGAGACGTTGCAGGATGAGCGTGGCCAATGGCATCAAGAACGCCAGCAATTGCTGCACAATAATCAGCTGCTTCAGCGTGAAATCGAACGGACGGCGAATGGTCGAGAATCGTATGAAGAGAGACATCAACTGGAGATAGGAACGCTCCAGAGAGAGTTGGAGCTACTGACCGTGCGCCAGAATGACTCGGAGCTCCGGAATGAGCAACTGCGTGAAGAGATCACAGCGCTCTGCCAAGAACTCAAGCAACAAAAGGACTTCATCGTCGAAAAGAACCAGCAGCTCGAAGCTGCGCAGCAAAAGATGGAAACCACGAGACACAGCTACGCGGTTCTCGGACTGGAGCTCGCGAGCGAGCGAGAGCAGCGGCGAGAACTGGAGGAGGAGCTATCGGATCTACGAAAGGCACCTCCATCTGAAGAGCAGCCAAAGCAGATCCTTGTACCATCTGTCGTGATCCACCCGCAACAACACGTCCTTCAGCAGCAATACAACTCCGTACTAACGCAGCTTCACCAACTTGAAGAGCAGCACACACGGCTCATTGAGGAGAACCACGGGCTTCAAGAGTCGCTAGCCAATGTACAAACACAGTTGAATGCGCTGAGCAGAGCCCCCAAGGTCCCCGAGACGAACAACAACAACGGCAGCATCTTCGCCACGCACATTGATCTTAAGAGAGAGAACTTCAACCTACGAGCTCAGGTCGAAGAGCTCAAACAGCTCCAACGGCGGTTCCTCACAACAGCCAACAAGAAGAACATGAAGTTTCCTCCCATCTAGCCATGCAGTTATCAAATCAAAAGGAGCACCCCGCCGTTAGGATTGAGAGCTTGCCTACTTTCACTATCATCCCCGGTCACCCCACCTCTTCCTGGGTGACCCTCACAAGTACTGACCAACACAGTACAAAAGTCCTAGTTCTCCAGCGATCCGTACGAGTGGCCGGCTGGATCAATGCGACGACGCACGTCTGGGTCGATGAGAGGCTGGTACTCGGTCATGAACTCACGACGCACACGGTCGCGGTCCTGAGGGTTCGGCGTGCGGCGAGCAACCTCGGCCGCCTTCATGGCGTTGCGGGTGATCAACGGACTGTGTCCGAGCGACATGGACGACAGATCCATTGACGTGCGAATCGGCGTCATCGACTGTTCGATCGGCTCCAAGTACGCGAAGCCTGGCAGCTTGATGGTGCCGTTGTAAACCGCAGTACCCAGCAGAAGGATCACCATGCCTGCAAGTTGAAGCCAGCTCCACACAGTCCACACCTCACCGAACGTGCCCTTCGTGAACACGTAGAAGAGCAGCAAATCGGTGCCCCACACCGTGATCGGACGGAAGTTGTCGAGGATCGCGTGCCAGATCGAGTTGAGCAGGTACGTCACCGAAACGGCGAAGACGTTGTAGCCGAGAATCACCAGCAGATAGATCACCACGATGGCCTGCGCAAGCTGGCTGTTGGCCAGCATCTCATACGCATCGTCAAAGCGCTCGTTGGAGCCCATGTCGTTGCCTGGGATGAAGTACGCGATCGGATACACGACAAAGGTCGTGAGGATGAGACCCCAGACGCCCTCCATACCCACGACCACCAGCGGTGGCGCGTTCTCGCCTTCGTCCATGAGCTTCTCTTCGTACACGTACTGGAACGCCTGGACAGCGCAGCTGAGGATGATCATGAGGATACCAAAGCCTGCGTGGCGGTCGCCATTGTTGTTGTCCTGGTTGTCGGCGTCCGCAAAGCTGGACGCACCCACCAGCAGCGCCGCCAGTGTGTTGAGACCGATACCGATCCACATGTAGCCACGCAGACGATCCTTGAGCACCGTGACCTTGAGCACAGCCACGAACACGATGACCACGCACTTCATGAGCTGGAAGACGCTCACGGTCACGTACATGAGACCGACGTTCGCGAGGAACGTGGCGAGCAGATCGAACGCCGCGGGAAGCGCCAGCATGAAGTACATCTTCCTCGGGACGCGATACCGGTACTTGATGTCCTTGGTCGTGTGGAACTTGCGGTCCAAGTAGTGGTGGTAGCCCCACTGGATGGGCAGCGCGAAGATCATGGCGAAGAACATGAGCCACGTCTGGAAGATCGGCTTCTCGAACTTCTTCACCTGGCCGTCCAGACCCACCGAGTCCACGCCATACAGGATCTGTTACATACATAGAAGCATCCATTCGCTTAGTGTCGTGGACGATCCCCCCCCCTGAAGCACAGAGGATTCACGCGCATGAACATACCTTGCCCGTACTGCGCGAGGAGGAAGAAAAAAGTTGGAGAAACGCCGACAGAAACACGCCATTACCAACAACAACATGGTCAGCACCACCACCACCAACAGGATATAAGGTGGAAGAAACACTTGTGCGTGCGGTACGTACAGCGTGGTGCCCGTGCCTGTGATAATGCCCATGCCGAACACGACGGCTTCCTTGATTCCGCACGACATGGTGGAGGAAGAGCGCGCGCTTCGAGTTTGTTGGATGCGATGCTGTGGCGCCGCGATCACCCACGCGTTTCGTTGGGAAGTGTTGGCGTTGGAAGTGTTGGTGTTGGTGGATTCGTTGCTGGCTGGAGCTTTTGGTTCCAGATCCCAGTTGCTGCGTTCCCGCGAGTGCCTGTTTTTGTGGCTTGCGACTGTCACTGCTGCGTCGTGACCAATAGAAACCACGCATGTCGCGGCTTCAAGATCCACTGTAAAAAAGAGCGATGGCGCTTGGTCGGATTCATTTTTACACCCAGGAGGGTAATTACAGTTTCTGGAACTGTGAAATATAATACAAACTTTCTTGTGAAAAGCAATCAACGCGATCCCAGTACATGTTCTGTGATGACGTCGCCTTTTGGAATATGCCGCGTGTAGCGTATCTTCAAATGTGGCAGTGCAACACTTCATGGACAGAAACGGGGAGGAGCCGTAGGTCGGATTTGAGGCAAGAGCTTGATTACCAACGCCAGAAGCACTCGATCACGCACGCCAAGCAGATCGGAGCCCAGGTCTCTGCGCCATTCCAACTTGGAATCCAAGGACCTCTTTCCCGCTGTTGCAAAGCAGGGAGATTTTCATCGGAAGCGTGGTTTCCAAGCACCAACAATGCTGTCCGCAGCATCCATACAACCACAGCAGACTCGAGCCGTGAGGCCACACCCTGGTCCCGTGTCAAACGGTTTGACTTGAAACCAAACAGTGGTGCTGGCAGTGCATTTGCATTGTCCACTGTGCGTAGGCGGATGAAAAAGCTTGCCAGTTGTATGGGTGGGTGTAATGGGCTACAGCGAAAGTTACATTGAAGTTGAAGTTGCAGCTCCTTGAAAGTTGCGGTTGAATTACTGCACAGCAAGCACACTGTCCGGAGGACAGTCCGAGGACAGCGTCCCCGCAGACTGCGGGCCGCAGTACATTGTGCCTACAGTGTACGGTAGTATCATAGTACGAATGGCCATACTACTAGTGTGGCCATTCGTGGCGATCGCCTGAAGACCCGTGGGTCTGTGGGGTTTGCTTGATGAGACTCATTGGCAGTATCCAAGTACTGTAGCTCGAGTGGATGGTCAGCTCAGTGCTCTGTTCTACGATCTACGCTGTACAGTACAC
>JAADVE010000661.1:0-15106 GCA_023334595.1 Pythium utonaiense
GGAGCTGGCCGTCTCCAAAGAGTTCAACTCGCTGGCTGCACGCCGCGCGCAGCACGCGCTCGCCCTCACCATTCAGCAGCTCTTCCCCGTGGTCCTGCGCGAGCTGCAGCAGCTCTCGCCTCTGCTCTCGAAGCCGGCCTTTGCGTCCACCCACGGAGACTCGGTGGTCGTGCTGCTGCAGCTGCTGCACTTCGTGGTGGTTGCCGCCGACTCGTCCGTCGAGAGCCAGCGACTGACGATCGACAAGCTCCAGGACAGCGGACTGCTGCGTGCGTGGCTTGCCTTCGTGCCCCCCTCCTCCGACCCAGCGACGCTGGACGAGTGGCCGTGGGCCGCACCGCTGCTACGGCTCTTCGGAGAGAGCGCGTTGTGGAATGCAGAGTTCGCTGGTTACGTCCATCGCGTAGCCAAGGTCTCAGCACTGATGCAGTCCGTCCAGGAGGACGAGACGCGGCCACTGTCGTGCGAGGCGCTGCTGCTGGCGATCGCTGCCAGCCAGCACAGCCTGCCGTCCGCTGGACGCCCGTGGACCGAGCGGTTCGCGTCCGAGCGCATCTTCCCATCCTCATGTGGCTCCTTCAGAGAAGCCATGCAAAAGGTTAGTCCCCCCCTCTCCTCTCCTCCTCTCCTCCTCCATCCACGTCTTCTATCGGATTGCGTCCACTAACGGGTGTGTTTGTCTGTATGTAGATGTCGGACGCTGTGTTTCTGCTGGACGTGCTGGCCAAGGCCGTGGCGGCGTTGCGTGCGCCAGTGGCGGACCAGCTCCGTGCGAGTCTCCAGTCCATCTACAGCACGCGCTTCGCCACGGCGTTCCAGTATCCCACGTTCTCTGTGCCAGAGGACAACGACGCGAGCGAGTCGCTGCTGAAGGACGAACCAGAGCCGCCGCCAGCGACAGGAGACGCGCAGGAAGGCCGGGGCGAGGAGAAGGAGGAGGAGACGGAAGCGGAGGAGCGCGGCCGAGCGGAGGCGCTGCAGTTCGTGGCGCTGCGGAATCGGTTGCGGCAGTGCGCCAAGACCGTGCTGCTCTCACGCTTCTCAGGCGCGTCGTCCTCCAAACTGGACTAGAAGATAGAGCTACAGATACATGCACGCGCACATACAGCAACACCATCACCACCACTCGCATATTCATTCGCATTAATGTCTGCGTGTCCTCTCGCTGGGACCTGCTCCTCCAGCGGACTATGTCCTCCTCTCCTTAGTCGTCCTCTCCTCTCCTACTGCTTGTTCTTCGTGCTGGCCTTCATCTGCTGCTCCATCTGCGCGAGCTCCGCGTCCTCCTCCAGCACGCGTTTGAGGTTCTGGATGGACCCGTACTTGTTCAGCTGCAGCGACAGCGTCGCGAACATGTAGTGGCGGGCGTACCGCTCCAAGTCCGTGTCCACGTGCTTCTTCGCCTCCTCCGCATCCAGCGCCTCCTTGCCGAGGGCGGTGGCGTAGACCACACGGAGGACGTCAACGATGGGGTCAGCGAGGCTCTTCCCTCGTAGTTGGCGGTGGGGGAGCCACAGAGGAGCCGAGTGGTTCGGGAGGAGAGGAGACTCTCCTCCTCCCTCCTCCTCAGAGGAGCGGGCGGAGGTGATGAACGCCGTCAGCATTATGAACACCAGGATCGCGCTGGGTCTGGCCATTGTGGTCTACGAGCGTCCGGCTATCGTGTTGGTGACTAACTCTTGAGTGCGTGCTGGAGCAGAACGCCCTTCTTGCGTCCAAGACGCGCGGGATCAGAAGCCGAGACCGGCAGTGTAGCCATGTGCACGTTGAAGCTGATCTTTCGAGCCGGACTAGGCTAGCTTAGCTCCACTGGTCCTCCTGGAAAATCGAACCTGGGCAACGCGACCACTCTCCGCATCGTGTCAGCCCGCGCCTTCGACCTCTTCCGCCCTTGCGCAGAAGAGCCCTCACATCGAAAGCCGCTCACATACGCAAGTGTCTCTCCACTACGAGTACACACCCGCGCACACACCGATACTAACGTCAATGCTGTGGTGGACATCGCTGTGTAATGTGTCCACTGTCCAGGCTCGAAAGCCGCGTGCCACACAGACGCGTTGGTCCAGACTCTGGACTCGGGACTCTGGACTCTGGAGTCCAGAGTCTAACGACTGACTCGACGTTTGAAAACACGGTTAGGCCGTGTAATCGCAGACGCGACGCGACGACCGGTGGCCACGTGACTGTGGTCGCCACCGTGGATTTACTGAATCAAGGAAGCGTCGAGCCAGCTGGCGACTATCGCGACCCTCAACCAGCAACTCGATCCTTCGACAGTCGATACGTAGACCCAGATCCACATAGATCACCCACATTACTGTCTGTGTTGACCTGTGAAAACGCATCTATGGTGTCTGGAGGGGTAGGGTCGACTACAGGCACAGTGGGCGCAGTCGGCAAAGGCCCCGTCCTCGACTTGAAGCGCAGCCGGGACGACCGGCACCTTCAAGACGCCACCTTCTGGCCAGTTAGACGCTGCTGGGGAATCGGTCACATGCAGCAGCGCCACTTAGACGCCTTCTCTCCGCTGAGTCTGCCTGCTAGTTAGACCGACCCGCTCGAGTGGGTACTCTATGCGCGTGCTCCCCCACGAGCGAATACCCCGGGGGACGTCCCCCTCCTCCTCCTCCTCCGCTGCCAGTGCTCCTCCGCTCCCCCGCCGGCGGAGGCATCCGCTCCTCCGCCTCAACATGAACATGGCGATGCTGCTGGCGGTGGCGTCCGCGAGCCTCATGGCGACGGACGCGCAGGCCATCGCCGCTCGATGTGCGGAGGCCAGCACGCTGGTGCTCAACACCACGGACGTGGAGCAGAAGCGCGCCATCGCGTACACCGCCGACTGCTTCCCGCGTCCGTTTCTGGTGGATCAGCTGAGCGGCGGAGCCACGTCGCTGAACGTGTCGAATCTGCAGCTCACGAGCGTCGTCTCCTACCCCAAGGCCACCAAGCTGCTGCTCTACAACAACGAGCTCACGACCTTCCAGGCCAAGGGCGCTGCGGACGACAGCATGGACGAACTGTGCGTGGCTGCGCTCCCCCGTACACCGCCTGGGAGGACCCCCCACTGACGACCTCTATGTGTGTGTGCTGTAGAAACCTCCAGGCCAACAGGATCGAAGAGCTCTCCACCGTGGTGTTCCCCCGCCGCCTCACCAAACTGTACGCTCCTCCTCCTCCCCTCCTCCTCCCCTCCTCTGCTGACGATAGGGCCGTGTGACTGGACTGTAGGGACCTCGGATTCAACCGCATCCAGCTCATCACGTCCCCCGTGCCGTGGCCTGCAGCCATGGGACTCAAGTGGCTCGCGCTGGACTCCAATGACCTCACCAACATCAGCGCCGATGCCTTCGCGCCACTCGCGTCACTGCAGTATTTGTACGTCCCCTCTTCTCCTCTTTCGGTCTCCCTCCGCTGTGTGTCTGTGGCTGACGCTACGTCCTCTCCAGATCTCTCTCTGACACGACGCTCAACAGCCTCGGCGGACTCTACTTCCCCCCCGCGCTCACCACTCTGTACGTCGCTGGCGTTAAAGGAGGAAGGCGAGTGACCTGTCCACTAACCCACCATTGCTCCGCTCGACTGTAGAGATCTGAGTGGAAACACGTTCACGTCCACCACACTCAACTTCACCGCTCCTCTCATCGCTCTTACCTCACTGTAAGACCGCTCCCCTCTCTCCTCTCTTCTCCTCCCGCTCATGAAGGATGCCCGCTCACTCTGCGCCGCTGCTGTTATCTCCTAGCGACTTGAGCCAGAACCAACTCACGGCCCTCCCCGACCTCTCCGCCTTCACAGCTCTTGTTGATCTGTACGTGCACTTCCCATCTCCTCTCCTCTCCTCTCCGCTCTTGCTTCAACATGTTGGGAGACTGACTGACCGCCTGTGTCCTCCACGTGAACCATAGGAAACTCGCTGACAACACAATCACAAGTATCTCTGGCGTGCGGCTACCACCCAAGCTGAGGACCATGTACGCTCCGCTCCACTCAACGCTCGTTCCCTGTATTCTCCCCTTAGAACCACCCACTCACCTCCCTCCTATGTTTGTGTCATAGGGACCTCACGGGCAACGGCGTGAAGATGATCGAGATTGCGCAGTCGGACCTCGTGACACTGGAGCGAGTGGAAGTGATCCCCCCGCCCCCGCCGGTCACGAGCTGCACGAACCCGCAGGCGAAACTCACAACGCTCGCCTCTGCTGTCGTGGTGTGCGTACTCGACGACGCCGCCTTCAATACCCTATACATGAAGGGAGAGGCGTCGTCAGAATCGACAGCTCAGCCGCCCACTGGCTCTTCTCCCAGCAACAAGGACTCGTCCACACTCAACAACCCGGAATCGTCGAGCGGCTCGTCGTCCTCGGGCAGCTCACACATGTCCAGCAAGGCCATGCTGCTCCTGGGGCTGGGCAGTTTCGGGATGGGGCTGCTGGTCGCGGCGTTCGTATTTCTCGTTCGACGTGAGAAGCAGAACCACAATAAGCCTCCGCACACGGCGACGTTCGCCCCCGAGGTCTCGAGCGGCAGCAACCCGTACAACCCCAGCAACGACCCGGAGTCGTACCGCGACGCGAGCTGGATCTTCGAGAGTCCGCGGAAGACTGCGAACGAAGCAGTCGGTGCCCACAACGTCGTCGCGATCCTGGAGGATGACCGACGCGCGCGAGGCCGCGGCCGCAACAAGGTGGAGGATCTATTGGTATACGAGATACCACTGGACGAGATCCGGATCAAAGAGCCGATGGTGGTGAAGCCACACGGTGGAGAGACCATGTTTCAGGCCGACTACCAGGGCTTCCAGGTCGTGATGCACGCGCTCATGCACGGCCGCAACAAGCTGCAGCGGGGCAAGCGCAGGTTCGAGCGCGAGTTCGTGGAGCAAGTGCGGCTCGCGTCCACGCTGGAGCATCTGTGCATCGTGCAGTTCATCGGCGTGACGTTTGGCACCACGAGCCACACGGCGCAGAGCGGCTCGTTTAAGTGGAAGATGGGCGTGGTGTTCGAGTACATGCAGTGCGGCTCGCTGGCCGCGATCTTCCACGAGGAGCGGTCGCGTCGCGAGGGCAAGCAGTACTGCCAGACCACGCCACTGGCAGGCTCCAAGGACAAGCTGGCGGGAGCGGACGCCGGCGGAGGAGCGAGCTCTCTGAGCTGGTACCCTGGGCCACCCGTGAGCGGTCGGTCGAACACGCAGCGCTGCAAGATGTCGTTTGCGCTGGACGTGGCCATGGGGCTCGTGTACCTGCACTCGATGGACTACTTCCATGGAGATCTGCGTGCCGAGAAGGTGCTGGTGAACGAGCTGGGTGAAGCGAAGCTCAGCGGCATGGACATCAACCTGCAGCTCAACACGGCCTCTTCGTCTCCGCTGCGTGGGGACCTGCGTGCGTCCGCCGTGAAGGCGCGCATGAAGGTCATGCAGGTGTTCCAGAACACGTCGATCTCCAAGTCGCCGGCGCTCCACTCGCCACTGCTCACGAGCCAGGAGCGTATGAACGCGAACGGCAGCGCGATGCTGCACGGGAACTCGAGCCTGCTCTCGTCCTCGCAGATGCTCACGTCGGCCAACACGCGAGCGAGGCGGCACGGCATGCAGGGTGACGTGTACGCGTTCGGGCTGCTGCTCTGGGAGCTGGACACGATGATGTGCGTGGAGACCATGAAGCGGCTCACGGCGGCGACGACGGAGCGAGGTGAGGAGCACCACATGCTGCGGTTCTCGAACGAGTGTCCGAGCGAGATCCAGTTCCTGGCGCGGCGCTGCTGGCACCCGGACGTGAAGAAGCGGCCGAGTGCACTGGAACTACAGGAGGAGCTCGTGCGGTTGCTGGAGGGACGGCTAACGCGGATGAGCGAGCGCTCGGTGAGCAGCAGCGTCATGCAGGGCCATCGCTGGTCGAGGCACACGGCGTCCAGCCACCACAACAACGGCAGCTCCAGCTTTGCGAGCAGCTTCGCCAGCAGCGGCCACAGCCTCAGCAGCTCGCGGTCTCAGTCGCTCTCGGACTTTGGCGTGGCGTCGCTCGTGATATCGGAAACCGAGGTGTAGCCATCCCGGTGGATGATATATTAGTATGTGTTGGTCTCGTTTAGTATCGTAATTAGCTTAGCTTTCTGTTCAAGTGGGTGCCGCACTTCTTCACACTCAATTTATTGGTCACCTAGGAGGACCGTTCAATTATTATTGTCTGTCGTCTGGATGAAGAGCTGATGAATCCAGCCAGTTAGTTATCCAGCGAAGCATGCGTCCGCTCCAGCGTCCGGAGTTCGCGACAAGTCTGGACGCCGGCAGGTGGATCGGGTGTCAGTGCCATCCAGAGATGCCAAGGTGCCATCTCCGGATCGGATTCCGTCCGATCCTTCGTGGATGCCAAATTGGTCCTTCCAAGGAGGAGCGGAGAACCGAAAAAATGCTCCATGCATCGATCGCCTGTGCAGCTCGTGCCATCTCAGAGCGGCTCCCCTCCTCTATTGTATTCCGCCGAACTTTAGTCTGCTCCTCTTTCCCTCCTTGGGCCGTTTCACCACAGTGTGTGAGCCGGGAAACCAGCTGGCCGCTGATCCGTCCAGCTGGTGCAGTGGTGTCTGTGACTTGCGCCGCGCTTCGTTGACCCGACCCGCTCCACCAGTAAAAACGGGGCTCGCGTCCTCCTTTCAGCCAATCACCGCGCCGGTCTATCGGTGACCAGCATGATGCGCTTGTGGGTGGAGTGACGCTTCCTCGTGGCTCCGCGCACGGTCGGCGACACCACGACGGTGCGGAGCGGAGCACTCCAGCAAACCTTTAGACCTTCCTATTGGGGCCATCGACAGAGCTTCGTACGGCACTGGAAGCAGCCCCACACTACTCTCCGCTGTCGAGCTGGCGGCCCACCAGTGAAACGAACAGAGGAGCCCCCGCGTCCTCCGTGTCTGTGTGTGTGTACTACGTCCACCCGCGCTGGCTCCTTGCGCTGACGGAAAAGGAACGGTGCGCGCGTTCGACCCATCGCTCCGTCTAGAGAAACAAACGCGATCCATCACTCCCCTCCCCTCCGCTCCCCTCCCATCCGCTCCGCCGTCGCCCTCCTCCACCGACCGCATCGTGGTGATCGAGGCGACATCCTCCACCGAGTCGAGTCGCTTCCACAGCCCGGTCTATCCGACTCTCTCTCCGCGGGCGGAGCCTCTACGTCCCTCCCGCTCCTTAGACGCGCGGTTCGGTTCGGTACATGCGCCTTGACTCCGTTGGCGCTTTTTTTTAGTCTCCTCCTTCGTTGGCGTCTAACTTTGTTGGCGGTGGCCATCCAACACCCACCAACAACCAACAACTCGCCGCCGCCATGAGCTCGCGCGCCACGCACGTGCGCGGCACCATGGCCGCGCCCAAGACGCCCAACTCGCGCGCGTCCACGTCCTCCTCCTCCACCGTGCTCGTGAACCTCGACGTGTACATCCTGCGCGCCACCATCGGCCGCGACATCTCGCCCGCCGACGACGACCTCATCGTGCTCTTCCGCCGCAACTCCAAGGAAGTCACGTCCGAGCCCACGCGCTGGCACGACGACCACGTCGCCGAGTGGAACCAGCACGTGGGCATCCAGACCTCGCTGCTGCGCAACAAGCAGGCGCCCGACCACTTCCTGCCCAAGGACTACGAGGTGGTGCTCGTGGCGCTGCCCAGCCACTCGGCCGTCGCGCTCTTCTCCATCGACTTCGCGCAGATCGTGCACACGCAGCGCGCGCTGCGCCCCACGCCCTTCCGCGTCTCGCCCGCCAAGTGCCGCGACCTCGCGGCCACGCTCGAGTTCGAGGTGGTCTGGGAGTTCGCGTCGCCCCCGCCGCCGCCGCCGCTCACGCCCACCGCCGCGGCGGCGACCACGCCGCGCCACAGCCACGCCAACCACAACCACCCGCCGCTGCCGCACCAGTCGTCGCCGTCCGTGGCCACCACGACGTCGTCGTCGCTGTCCATGGCGGGCCGCCGCACGAACGTGAGCGTCGTGAGCATGAGCTCGCAGAGCAGCGAGCTGGCGTCGCACGCCGACTGCGGCGACTGCCGCGCGCTGCGGCGACGCCTGGACCGCAAGGAGCAGCAGATCCTGCAGCTCGAGAACTTCCTCAAGGAGTCGCAGAAGCGCATCGACTCGCTGCTGTTCGAGAACGAAGAGCTGCTCGTGCGCGAGTCGGCCGAGACCGCCAACGCCGCGCAGTACCGAGCGCTCAACATGCGCCTGCTGCAGGAGCTGGAGATGGCGTTCCAGTTCTGCGCGCAGCAAATGCTGCAGGCGTCCACCACGGGCGCCGACCCCACGGTGTTCATGTTCCTGCCGCAGTTCGAGTTCATGGAGCGCGTCAAGAAGTTCCACGGCGAGCTCGAGCGGGTCTTTGGCGGCTCGGGCGCAGCAGCAGCGGACGCCATGGACCTCCACGACAGCAGCGTCGCAGCCACGATGCCAGCCAAGCCGACGGTGGCGGACGCGTGGCGAGAGTTCGACTTCCGTGTGGAGATGGACGCGGCGCTGGAGCGCAACCAGCGTCTGCAGCAGCAGCTAGAGTTCCTCGCGCGGTCGCTCGCGTTCGAGGCCGACGGAGGTGCTGAGGATGACGCCGTGATGATGATGGGAGGTGGAGGCGCGGGAGAGCGAGGACGCAAGGCCACGAACGCCTCCTCTGCCTCGGACTTCTCCAGCGGCACGGCGGACGAGCGAGAGATGCTGTCGAGCAGCCGCGTGGCGCCCGTGCGGTCCGTGACCGAGCAGCTCAACGCGCTGGAGCGAGAGAACTTTGTGCTGAAAGCCAAGCTCGAAACCGCACAGAGCGAGCTGAAGAATGCGCGACTGGGCGGACTCCACGGGCTCCACGGACTCCACGGACTGAGCCCGGGGCTCGGTGGAGACAGCGAGTGTGCCGACACGGCCACGTCCGAGAGCAGCGCGAGCCGCCAGAGTCTCATCACGGCGTCGCTGGCGCTGCTGCCGGCGGTGCCCGATGAGTCGACGCTGCGCGTGGAGGTGGAGCAGCTGCGTGACGACAAGCTGGAACTACAGCAGGAGCTGGAGACGTTGCGCGAGCAGCTCCAGCAGCTCCAGCATGAAGCGGCGCAGCCACCTGCGCCTCTGACGGTCGGCGTGGTGCCCGTGACGAGCGACAACGTCAACGGTGGCGGCCTGGGCAACTCGCGCAGCTCCATCGCGTCGGCGGGATCGGGAACGACGCCTGCCGGTGCGGACTTTCTGAACAAGATCTACATGGACGTGGGCAAGGCGAAGGTGGCGCTGGAAGAGAAGGTGAAGCGGCTCACGGCCGAGCTCACGACAGCGCAGGACGAGAACGAGCGGCTGCAGGAGGAGCTGGATAGGGTGCTCAGCGAGCAGCCCAAGATCGTGGAGCTGCTGAGTGACGACGAGACCGAGAGCCCAGTGACCGCTACGACGACTGGCTCAGCATCGGACGCTGACGCCGCGGAAGAGCGCCTGCAGCTAGAGGCGCAGCTCCAGCAGCTCCAGCAGCTCATGGAGGACAAGACCAGTCATCTGAAGGTCCTGGAGCAGGAGCTTCAGTTCATGAAGGAGCATTTGACAGAGAAGGCCGCCAAGGTGACGGACCTGGAGGCGTCCAAGACTACGATCGAAGGCGAACTCACGACCGCTAAGAAGGCGCTGACAGCCGCGGAGAAGAAGATCACGGCGCTCGAAATCAAGATCGAGACGCTGGAGCACGAACAGCGGCAGCAGCGTGAAGTTCAGGAGACGCGTGCCGTGGCCCCCAAGCCGAAGAGCGACGATGAAGTCTCTGAGCTCACCAAGCAGCTCAAACTGGCGCGACAGGAAGTGATGCAGCTGCGGTACCGAAGCAACAACCTGGAGAGCGTCCACGAGAAGCTGGAGGAGGCGATGAAGGAGAAGAAGACGCTGCAGGTCAAGCTGACGGCACTGGAAGGTCAGTTGTACGAGCAGCGCAGCCGCACAACCAGCGGCATGAACTTTTCTAGTGATGGCGCCAAGGACGTGACGATCATCGAGGAGTTGCAGCGATCGCTGGACCAGAAGACGGCACAGCTCATGATCGCCCAGCGAGAAGCCGAGTCGCTGCGGCGAGAGCTGAACTCTGGTGCTCAAGCATCTGCAGTTGCAGCATCAGCTGCCGCGGCTGCTAGCAGCAAGAGCCACGCAGACGTGAGCGAGCTGGAAGCCAAGGTCGCGCAGTTCGCTTCCGAAATCTCGCGCCTCGGCGAGCGCAACGACGAGCAGGCTCTACGCATCAACGCTCTGAGTGAGCGTGTGGAGAAGACGACGCGTGAGAAGTACGAGCTCGAGGGCATCATGAAGGAGATGCTGCGGGAAATGGACGAGCTCGCGGCACTGCCAGCAGACGGCGACTCGCAGCCTCTGCAATCGCCTGCTCGTGCCCACGCGTCTGCGTACTCGTACTCTTCACGTGAGCCGTCTTCTCACGACTCGGAAGATTCAATCACCATCGATGAGGTGGAGACCAAGCCACTCGCCTCGCCACCCGCCTTGAAGGTCCGATCCGCTGGCAACAAGGCAGTGGAGCGGTACGCGAACGCTCTCAAGTCGACGTTCGAGCGACGCGGAAGTGCGCCGCGAGCGCCTGCGCCGTCGCCCACGAACGCTGCGACCACGCCATCGGGCGTGACGAAGAGCAAGGTCGCCCATTTGATCAAGAACTTCAGCGCGGACGACGCGACCAGCGCCAGTGGGGAGACCGCGGCGGAGGAGGGCGGCAAGCGACGCAGCACACTGACAGGTGCGGTGAAGAAGATCACGCGCATCGACTTCCGCCAGCGCCAGGGCTCAGAACCATCATCGTCGTAAGGGACGTGCGCGCGTGAGGCGGATCGTAATTTATTCGGATGTCCGTGTGCCTGTTGATGGATGGACTAGAGCTTTTATAAAGAAGAAATGAATCGTTGAAGTGATCCACTTTGTATCTCACAACTCATCGGATGACGAACTGCAACTCGCCCCATCACCCCGACTGCTGTGAGAAAGGCAACAGTGAAGACGAAGACAAGAGACGAGAAGGGAGGGATCTAAGAGACTTTTGATTCGTTTCCTATCCAGGGGCGAGCGTGGGGTTCTAGCGAAGCACGCGGGCCCCGTGAGAACGTCGTTGAGTCGATTGAGGAGGGAGGAAGAGGAAGAGGAGGGAGGGAGATGGACATGCAGCTCAGGGTTTTACGGCGCAATGACACGCAGACGACGGCGCAGCGACGGCGTGCTGTCGTCGGGCTCTTCTCCGTCGTCTCCCCAATCATCGTCGTTACCAGTCGGCGCGGGCGTTGGCGGGTACGTCTTTCGAGGACGAACCTCAACGACCCACGGAAGTTCGAAGCCGCCGTCATCGGATCCCGAGCCATCGTCCGAGCCCTCGACGTAGATCGGAAGGAAGGTCGGGTCCTCCCACTGAGGTTCAGGTGTCGTCGGCACAGGCGTCGGTGCGCGGGTCCTACGCGTACGCGCGGGCGTTGGCGTGGGCGACGCTGGTGGTTCGGTGACAGGCTCCTCCGTCTTCACTGGATCCTCAGTCACTGGTGGTTCGGACGTTGGCTCCTCCGTCCCTGTCGGCGCTGGTGCCGGTCGATCAGGCGCCTCCGTTGTGGGCTCCGGGGACGGACGCCACGGCTCCGCTGTCGTTGGTGCTGGCGCGTCCGTGGCATGGCCATCGTAGACGCCGGAGCCCGATCCATCAGCAGAGTCATCTGCCGCAGGCGCCTGTGTCGTAGCTGGTGGAGCTGGCGAGTCAGTCGTTGGCTCTAGCGTAGTCGGCGCTGGGGTCGGGGCCTCCGCGGAAGGTGCTGGCTCATGCGTGCCGCTGTAGTCGTCCGCACTCGAGCCGGAGCCTTCGTTGGAGCCTTCACCCACGATCGGGTCCGCAGGAAGCGTTGGCTTGGGCGTCGGCGCATACGTGAGTGGCATGGACGTCTTGCCCCCGTCGTAAAGCGATGGCTCATCCGTTGGCGATGGCGTGGGCGTTGGTGCGAACGTGATAGGCATGGACGTCTTGCCACCGTCGTATAGAGACGGCTCATCCGCTGGTGTTGGCGTCGGCGTCGGTGCGGCCGTCGGAACTGGGGTCTCCGTGGCTGGCGTTGGGGTGTCGACATCATCGCTCACTCCAGATCCAGAGCCTTCGTCTGAGTGGTCCGAATCGGGATCCACTGGCGTGGTAGGCTGCGGTGTCACAGGCTTGCCATCGTCGTCGTCGTATAGCGCTGAGCCAGAGCCGTCGTCCGGATTGTCGTGGATCGGATCCACGGATGCAGGCGCCGGGGTTGGTGACGACGTCGGATAAGGCGTCTCATCGTCGTGATCGAGACCTGAGCCTGAGCCACCGTCGGAATCGTCGGTCATCGGAGCAGCGGACGAAGGAGCAGGGGTCGGTTCGTCCGTGGGCTCATCCGTGGACTTGTCTGTCGCTGCGGGTGACGGCGTGTCATCGTATACCAGACCGGAGCCGGAGCCCTCACCCGAATCGTCGCCGTAGATTGGCGGGATCGGGTAACGCGTCGGGTCCTCGTTGTGTGGCGCAGCCGTCGTCGAAGGGACTGGCGTCGGCGTGACCGTTGGTGTGTCTGTCGGTGGGTCCGTCGCATCACTTGACGGCGCGTCAGTCGCAGGTTGAGGTCCGAACGTGCTTGGCGGATCATCTGGCTGCACAGGACTTGGCGGCTCATCCACAGAAGGATCCGCGGTCGTTGGTGCAGGCGTGGCTGGTGCAGGCGCTGGCTGGAGGATGACAATCAGCGACGGGATCGGTGCCGGCGGCTCGCCGTTGTTATCAGACGCAGGCGGTGGTGGTGGAGGCGGCGCAGCTCCTGGTGCCGGCGCTGGCTGGAGAATCACGATCAGTGACGGAATCGGAGCTGGTGGTTCATCCACAGATGCTCCGAGTAACGCCGGATACGCCGGCTCCGGCGTCTCCACCGGAGCGTGATGATGACGCTCTGCACCACAAACAGCGATGGCACTGGCGGCCACAGCGGCCGCGAACCATGCGTACAGTCGAACCATCGCAGTGCAGGTTGTGCTGGAGGATGCCGATTCGGATCTGCACTGCTGCTGCTTGCACAACCGCCACGCATGGTGGTGCGTACAGCAGCCTTCGCCAGTGCTTCAGTCCTGGCCGCTCACTCAGTACGGGTCGCTACTGCCTACACTGTACCGTTTTGCGATGCCGCAGGAAAACGACGAAGACACTGGCGCGCCTGCTACGCTCGTAGCGCACCCATTCGTCCACGGCGCCGCCATTAGCAGGATGAAACCCGAAATTAAAGCTGCCTTTGGGTGGAAATTTTGGCGCGAGACCTCCGTTGCGCGGTCCCAGAGGCCGCGCGGCCCTGGTCTGCACGGTCGCATGTCTGGACGCGGAGCGATTGGCTCTGCGGAGACTGTGGCCGATCTCTCGCAAGTATTCCCAGACTCTGGGAACGAAACGCTCTAATCAGAGGCGCCACTACTGGAGCAGCAAGCGACATGGTGCCGTGCTGACGCCGCGCTGAGGCCACGGCGGAGGGCGGAAGATCGGCGATGCAACTGACGAAAACGTGTTTGAAAAATTGAAACTCGCGCCGGTTGAAAATAGCCGAACGTTCCACATACTAAGTACAGTAGACTTGACACTGGCGGTGAGGGTCCCCTGACGTGACGGCCACGTCGCTTCCTGCGAGCAGCGCGTCAGTCGTTGCCGTGAGATCGGTTGGCTGAATGTTGAAGTGGTCTCGGGATCTTCTGATTGGCGTGTTTGATTGATTAATAGCCAATAAAATCAATGCGAGAGGGCCGTGAACTCTTCCTGCCTTCAGCAACGGCAGCGTCGCATCGAGCAGCTCTGGGTCCGCTAAGAGAGGCCAGTCACCGATGGTTGGGCTTCATCATGATGCACGCAGCTCTCGTTTTGAACAGACTCATACTTTCAGGTGTACATGCATTCGTTCTTGACGATTTCAGGACCCACTGGGGGGCTTGCAACTGATCCTCTGGAGTCAACTATCGTCGGACACAGGGCTCTTGGACACGGGCGGTGCCAGAAGCGAGCTGTCCATGACCCTCTCCATCCAGTCCAGCTCACCTTCGATCTGACTCTTGAACAAGCTCGTCACACGCTCGACGTGTGGCAGCTCCACCGGCTCATGATCACTCAGCTGTAGCCGCAGCCGCCGAACCTGCTGCATTACTGTGAGGCTCTCCGAAAGATGTGTATGACCGATATCACGCGCGCTCACGAACCGCAGCCACGTCTCTTCATCTGCACTCACACCGTCCAGCTCGTTCCCGAACCCAGTCAGCTCGTAGTGCCAATGTGACGTCAAGAAATGTTGCCTCCCGTCCTTCGCACGCTCTTGCTTGGCGACCCACTTGCCCTCCATCTTCCCGCCACGCTCCAGACCTCCACCCATCGTGGACGTGGAGCTGAACATTGCGATGATCAAGTCATCAACGCTGCGGTGTTGCTGCATGTACATGTTGTCTTCGTCGTCCTCCCCGTTGACTGTCTCGTCCAAGAAGATCGACCACATGAGCTCGGTCACCGTGGACAGCGGGTACGGGAACACGTGACTGCAGTGCAGTTCGAGCGTCGCCGCAAGGCCATCGTTCTCTGTCACATGGAACTCCGTGAACTGCAGCTCTCCCTGCTGGAGCCTGGGCGACAGCGACAGCGCCCACTGCCACTTCGTGTGGTTGGCGTGGAGCCTCTCCAACTGCTGCTCCTCCGACATGCGCAGGCTGACATCGATCGGGAGCCGCACCTTCCGTGGCTGCACTGCTTCGTGGCGTCGCACCGCTACTTCGATCGCGTCAAACAGATCGCGTGCGGCCTTGGCCTGCTCCTCCAGCCTCGCTCGCAGCTTCGCGTTCACCGCCTCTGATAGCTTGCGCGCCTGGAACTGTCGCCGCACCATGTTCTCCCAGATCGGCGCCGTGCTCAGCACCGCTCCACCACGATTGAAGTGAGCCTGCAGCATCGACTCGCGACGGCGCTGCAGCGTCGTGAGCTGCGTCTCCAACTCGCTCGCAGTGCTGCGGAGCTGGTGGAGCTCCTGCTGGCGCCGCTCACGACAGAGGTTTTTACTGCGCTTGGCGCGCGGCTTCTGCGTCGCCCC
>JAADVE010000662.1:0-15094 GCA_023334595.1 Pythium utonaiense
CGCTTTTCATCTCATCATCGCTGTAGACACACCACAAATCGAGCGTAGCTCGTGGGGTAGCAGCTGCAACTGGAAGAAACACGAGATCTATGAGGCTGGTCCACGTATGAAAGCCGACGTTCGCGAGGGAAAGAGCCCTGAGTGGCCTGGTCGCGTGACTCATCGCTTCTCGAATCACCTCGACTTGGTCAGCGAACAGATCGTTCTGTGCAAGTGACAGTGAAAACGCTGGGGCTTGCTCAGTGCCTTTGATGGATACCGCAGTCGTGATGACCCGCGAGAGCGCTTCGTTGAAACCAGGCTGGGAAATGGCTAGATAGTCCGAGCCCATGAAGTTCTCAAGCTTGAGCTCATCGACTCGTCGTGCCTTGGGATCTGCCAGGATCGATGCGAGTCCATTCAGTTCCGGGGCGTACAGCGAATTAGAGCTGAGCCCCAGCGTCCGCAGACTCGTTGGATCGATCAGCAGCTTGTCCGTCGTCTCTGGTGGCCGGAGGAGGAGCTCGTGTATACGCTCCAACACTGATTGGGTGATTGAAGCTTGGACCACGCGCAGGCCGATCGTGACTGGCGGCTGCGCGCTGTGACAGCCAACGGGCTGTGGCGTTTCCAGAAACGCTCGCAGTGGTTCAATGAGCTGACTTGGATCGAATGGCGTGTTGCGCCAGCTCAGCAATAGCTGAACGCCTCGGGCTTTCGTGTACCGTATCCATTTGTCGACCGTGGATGATTGTAGTGGTGCCATCATCGCGTCTGACTCGTTGACTCGCGTCCAGAATCGGTGGTACAAGTCGCTCCACCAAGATAGTGCTTTGGAGGTCGAACACAGCATCGCTATGGCGTCCAGGGCTCTTGCCGCGCTCTCCTGAAGGTTGGGAGTTTGCGCTGGTTGGTTTTGACGACGGGTCGAAGTGGCGTGGCTCATGCTTCCTCTGAGTAGGTCCAAGTGCACGACGAGATGTGCCTGTTCCGCACACAGAAGCCCCGTGTCGGTGAACGGACTCGTGAACTCGATCTCTAGAAGACCCACGAGTGCTTGGTCCACGCGCTTCCATCGCGTGGCATTGTTCACGAGACTTTTCGCCGCGGCGTAGTCCAGTACATTGTTCTTCACCGCAATGCTGGAAACATGCGCAGCTTGCAGACGAGCAGTGCGTGCTGTGCGGCGGCGCTGGGTCTTGGTGATCATGGCAGCCGCGGAGCACGGTGCCGAATGAACCACTGCATGGGTCTCACCGGAGTGGCAGACCGACACTCACACCATCTGAGATGTGATGAACCCATCGAAACTTGCAGACAACTGCTGTACAGTCCAGCACTTCCAAGTACGGTACGTCAACGCGGCGTGGGTACACGTTCTCCACTGCCTCATTGCTGGATTGCCATGGCTTGTTTTGCTGTGTGTTGTACTCATTAATAAGACCTCAATAGCTCCACTCGACAACTCGCTTGGGTCTTGTCCCGACGAACGCAAAGATCGTCGCAGCCACGCCGTTGCCTGGGTACCTAAGGTGCGGCGCTCGTTGTATCAGCTGAAAGAGCACGCTCAACACAGCAGCCTTGGCTCGAAGCGGAAGGTACTCTCGGCCGATTAGCTCGTCGATTTGCTGCCGGTAGCCTTCAATCAAAGAAGGCGACTCGGCAAGCTGAGGACTGAGTTCGACAAACTGGGTCAGAGTCCCGGCTCGAAGCATCTCAGACAATGACTCGACTCCCAGAGCACCGATGGGATTTCCAAGTAGCGATAGGTATCGCAACGAGACTTTCTCGTCGAACCCTTTGAGTCTGGTATCGTGGATGCCACAACGAGTGAGATCGAGAACGCGGAGAGAGGATGGGAACACGAAGGCAGAATCGTCCCAGAGAAGGCCACTCTCTTCGACTCCTAGAGGAGTGTCCTCCATCACAAGCTGCTCGAGATGTGGGCAGTGGGAGACGATGGCTGCCAATGTGAAGCTGGGACACGAAGGCCACCACCTTCGATACATCCAATCGGGTAACCGAATGCGACGTGCGCGATGGTGCCGAATGGCCAGACTCTTGAGCGAAACCCCCATGGTTGAAGTTAGCTCGAACACTGTTGGCATTGAAAACCACGGACGATCAGCCGATTGGTTGTGTATCAATCGTGTGAAGCTGGGAGCGACTAGAGGTGCACCGTCTTGGCGTAATTCCACGGCGTTGTGAAGACTGACCCATCCGCTTACTGACGCAGAGGTGCCTTCACTGCCTGTCGCGGGACTCGATACCGTGATCTTTACGAACTTGGGCCAATCGGGATGGAAATCTTCGATTATGTAGAAGGTCCCCAAAACCACAGGGATCTTGAGGTCAGTGCGAGTGGTTGGACTCTCGAGTAGCGTTGCGCTACGAAAACAACACTCAACAGAGTGGGTTGTGAGTGCACCCCTCTGCCAGATCTCCTCGACGACGTAGCCAACAAGCCAATGAAGACTGTACTCATACTCCAGGAGTGTACTAACTCCTGAGAGATCGAGTGTAGCTCCCTGGACCACGCCTTTGCTGGGACGGAAAACGATGCTGGCGAGGGCGTTCCAATTCTTGAACGAGACGCCGGCGAAGGAAAGAGCACACAGCGGTCTCGTCGCGTTCGTGATTGCCTCAAGGAGAACAGCTTCCACGGAAAGTGGATGATCGCCGTATAACCAGTTCTCCGCAAGAGAGAGGCATATCGGTGGCTCCATCTCTGCGTTCTTCGTGGTGAGTGCGTTCGTCAAGACCGCAGTCAGCGCCGCATCGTACTCAGTCGCGTTCTCCGGTCGTGGCGCGTTTTGCACCATGAACTTCTCGATCTTCAGCTCGTCGACTCGTCTGGCATTGGGATCAGCCAGCATCGATGCGAGCACATTGAATTCCAGGGCGTAAAGCAAGTTTGAGTGGAACCACAACGTCCGTAGACTCGTTGGATCGATCAGCAGCTCTTCCGTAGTCTCTGTCGGCTTGAGGAGCAGCTCATGTAGGAGTTGCAACTCCAGCGTTGTGATATTTGCATCCACAAAGCGCAGTCCTACCGTCACCGGCATACTCGTTTTGTGATGGACGGGTACTGGCGTGGACAGGAAGTTTCGCAGTGGCCCCACGAGCTGCTCGGAGTCGAAAGGCTTGTAGGACCAGCTCAGTAGCAGCGGAATTCCACAGGCCCTCGAGTACCGCACCCACTTGCCCACCAAGTATGGCAGTAGCTGAACTGCCATTGCGTCCGACTCGTTGACTCTGGTCCAGAATTGAGCGTACAAGTCGCTCCATGGAGACAGACGCTGCGCAGTGATGCACAGCTTGCCGACGGCGTCGAGTGCTCGAGCGACAAGCCGTGAAAGGCTCGGCGTTCGAGAGTTTCCTCGTCTTTGTAACGTATCCAAATTCACGATGAGATGCGCCTGTTCTGGACATTGAAGCTCTGTGTCGATAAACGGACTGGTGAATTCAATCTCGATCATGCATGGCAGGCTGTCGATGAGGCTCGTCCATCGCTTGTACTCATTGAGGAGACTGGTGGCAGTGGCGTAGTCCAGAGAAGACCTAGCGTCAACAGCAGCAGACGCCTCAGCGGCTCGGCGGCTAGCCGTGCGACGCCGTTGGGTCTTGGTCATAATGGAGGGACGGCGAAATGGCAAATGCCACACACGAGGCTGCAGCCACTGGCGATGTGAGCTCCTTCAACAACTCAGGCGACTGTGTGACCAGCACTCACACAAATATCTCATCGCCGACGGTCATTCCGCCGGGCAGGTCAATGAGATATACTTCGACGCGGCGAATGCTCTTTCTCAGTTGAGCTGCAGTAGAAGGGCTTCGTCGAAGCGAGCTGCAAGTCCAGCGACCGACTCGGCGATGCGCGGGAGCCTGTGTGTGAGCTCCTGGCGTCCCATCGACACAAACATTTGATGTGCCTCCTCATTGGTGTATTTAATTAATAACCCCAGCTCACCTTTCGCATGGGCTTCGTGCCAACGAATGCAAAGACCAACGACACAACGTCGATGCCTGGGAATCGCAGCTGTGGGTTGTATCGCTCGGTGTGGGTGAGGACGCTAAGCACGGCTGCCTTGTCTCGTGCGTTGAGATACTCACGACCCAGTAGTGTGTCGATTTGAGTGCGAAGGCCTTCACACAGAGCGGGAGGGTCGGAGATCTGCGGATTCAGCTCGATCAATTGGAGGTTCTTGTTCGTGCTCAGTAGTGGCAACAGAGATGCAATTCCCTTGGTACCAACCGAGTTTCCCAACAGCGAGAGGTAGCGAAGCGAGGATGTTGCCTCAAGCCTATCGAAGCCTATCTGGCTCAGTTCAGAGTGGCCAACATTGAGTACCTGAAGCTTGGATGGGAACGTGGTTACCATCGAACCTTCGACCTCAGACGAGAAGATCTCCTCACACGAGAGACTTGAGTGTTCCATCGATAGTTGTTGAAGTCGAGGACATGAGAAGATCGCAGGGATTGAACGTCGAATGGGTGACAAGTACCATCCTGAGCGGTGGTGATCGAGCGAAAGACTGGTTAGTCGAGAACCCATAGTTGAAATCAGCTGAATGACTGTTTCGCGATCATATCGAGGCCAGCGATGCGCCGTGCCTTCATAGATCAGTCGTGTGAAGCTCGAGCCGATGACGCAGGAACGATCAGCAAACAGCTCAGTGATACTGGAGATAGAAACCCACCCAGTGACTGGCTCAACATCGTTGATGCTGGTGAGTCCTGGAACAGTGATCTTGACGTGATTAGTCGATGGATCAAAGTCTTCAACTGAATAGAAAGTGTGCGGCTGCACAGCAGATCCAAGTATGACATCCGAACCGTCAGGGGCCCGCGATAGTGGTGCTTTACCACTGGTGAAAGAGCACTCGAGCGACGCAGATGGCCACCTTGATTCGAGTGTTATGCGGACGAGAAATGTGAGGCACGTCGAGTAGTCGTCTTTGGAATTGACACAGGAGAGGTCGAGTGTGGCGTGGGATGTGACGAGCGGTTGAGGAAGGAAGATAATCCTAGCGAGGCTCATCCAGGCCCCAAAGTTGAATCCAATGTCGATGCTAGAGAGTGACAGCCTGCTCACAGGTCTCGTCCCTTGATCGAATGCGTGTCGAAGTGCATCGAGGTGCTCGACTGATAGGCAATTGTGCGCGAGTGAGAGAGACACTACCGGTGTGTGGCTCAATTCACTGATTGGTTTCTTTGCGAAAAGCGCGGTGAAGACACGTGAAAGCGTCGTCGCAAAGGCAGGCTCAGCCACACCAGGTGAGTCGTACACGATGAAATTCTCAAGTTTCAGCTCATCCACTCGCCTGGCCTTTAGGTCGGAGAGAAGTGACGCGAGAACATTCAGTTCGTCGGCGTAGAATGGATTGGAGTTGAACCACAGCGTTCGCAGAGAGGTTGGATCGATCAATAGCAGGTCAGGGACCTCGAGTGGCTGGAGGAGGAGCTCATAAAGCCGCTCCAATACCGATGTTGAGATGGAGGCGTAAACGAAGCGGAAGCCAATGGTGACTCGTGGCGAAGCGCTTGGAGAGCCCTGTGGCTGTGGTATCGATAAAAATGCTCGAAGCAGCTCGATCAGCTGCTCTGGGTCGAATGGCTTGTTGCACCAGCTTAGCAGCAGCGGAATGCCGCGGGCTTTCGTGTAGCGTACCCATTTCTCGATCGTAGACGGCTCGAGCGGCGGCCCTGTCGCGTCACATTCGACGACTCGCTCCCAAAATTTCTCGTACAAATCACTCCATGGACTGAGTAGTTTGGCAGTCGCACACAACGAAACGACGGCTTCGAGTGCTCGAGTCACACGTTGTGACAGGTCGGGGGCAGTACGCCGACGACGGCGACGATTTCTTGAAGTCCCTTCTCGTTGTCGCAATGCATCCAAGTGCACGACGAGATGTGCCTGATCTGGACACATAAGCTCTGTGTCGATGAACGGACTGGTGAACTCAATCTCAAGGAGACCCGGAAGCGCTTCTGCCATTCGCATCCATCGATTGTGGTCTTCAAGCAGTTTTGTTGCAGCGTCAAAGTCCACAGTTGCAGCGCTCCGCACAGCATCACGACTGCGCCATGAGCCGTGGCATCGACGTGTCGTGGTCATCTCGAGGGTGGAGTCGAATATGAAAGTGATGGGTGGGTGAGAGGGGAGGGGGCGATCGTTTGTGGAAAGTCGAGGTGCGACCAGCACTCACGACTTTTGACCTGAGATCTCTCAGAAGAATGATTGCGGGAAAGGCAACGAGCCCTATTCTAGGGCCTGGTGAGGAGCTGTTTCCGCTAGAAGATCCATTTTACTATCTGTTTCGGTTTCGTGCCTGCAAACGAAAACACTAATGCAACGACGCCGTCGCCGGGATACACACGCCGTGGGTGACGCCGCTGGATGTGTGCTAGCACACTTAGCACGGCTGCTTTGTCCCGTACGCGAAGATAATCACGAGCCAACATCTCATCGATTTGACAGCGGAGGCCGATGCACTGAGATGGAGGTTCGGAGGTCTGTGGGTTCAACTCGGTGTGATGGAGCTGCTTGCTCTCGTGGAGTAATGTGAGCAGGCTCTTGACGCCGCGGGCACCAATGGGGTTCAACAGCATCGATAGATACTGGAGTGGGAACCTTTCTAGTCCATGGAGACTCATGTCACGTAGTTCGCATTGGCTGATATCGAGGACTCGAAGTGCTGGAAGACAGAGATCCAAGTGCTCCCAAAAGGGTAAAGCCGTGTGAGCTGTGAGCCCTCCACCCTGAAGTGAGAGCTCTTCGAGATGAGGGCAGCGAGCGAGAATCTTCGGTAGCTCCACAAACATGTCGCCTGAACCCCACCCAGAGTAATTTCTGAAGGATAAGGCCTTGATGCTTGAACCCATACTGGCTGTGAGTCGGTGAGCTGTAGAACTGGCAGTCCAGTCGTCACGTGTGCTGTCATATATCACTCGTGTGAAGCTGGTGCCGACGATGTCCACACCATCGATTCGGACCTGCGTTGCACTGCTGATGGACACCCAACCAGTGACGGGTTCAATCTCCCCGCTGCCAGTAAGGTGTTGCACCGTTATCAGGAGGGATCTCGTCGGTGCTAAGTAGCCTTCAACCTTGTAGAACGTATGCGATAGCACGTTCACCTCGAGAAGATCGACGTCACCCGGGCTCTCGTAGAGATAGGCGTCACTGAAGCTGCATTCCACGTTCTCTTCCACAGCGACGCCACGCGACCAGAGGGACTCGATGCGTTCGTGAATGAGAAGCTCGAGGTTTGCAGGGATTTGATCATAATCTCTCACTCCAGAGAGATCGAGAACAGCACATGGTGTGGCTGTTGGCAGGGGCTGAAAAATCAAATCAGCGAGACTCTTCCACGCCTCAGCGCTCAGATTCGTCACGAGTCGAGTTCGATGATAGATGTTCGAGAGTGACAATGCGCACAGACGCCGCGTCGCCTGAGAAAGCGCTTCTCGGAGAGCGTCAATCCGTTCAGATGATAGGGCGTTCTCTGCAATTGACAGTGATAAAGGAGGGTCGTTGGTGCTCTTGGCAGTAACAGCGCTGACAAACACTTGAGAAAGCGCCGTGCTGAAGGCTGGTTGAAATACGCCGGGTGCACCTTCCTCAATGAAGTCTTCAAGCCTGAGTTCATCCACTCGTCTTGCCTTCGGATCTCCCAGACTTGATGCGAGCACACTTAGTTCCAGGGCGAAGAACGCATTTGATTTGAACCAGAGCGTTCGTAGACTGGTCGGATCGACCAGCAGCGCCTCCGCATTCCCCGGCGGCTGGAGAAGCAGTTCGCACAAACGCTCCATTACCGAAGCCGTGATGGCAGCATGGGCAAATCGATAACCGATCATGACAGGTAACTGGTAGCTTTGATAGCCCATCGGATGTGGCGTCGATAGAAACGCTTGCAGCGGCTCGATCAGTAGATCTGGGTCGATTGGCTTGTCGTACCAGCTCAGTAGTAGCGGAATGCCGCGGGCTTTTGTGTACTGTACCCACTTGTCGGTCGTGGAGGGTTGCAGAGAGTTCACCATAGCGTCACAGGCGCAAACGCGCTCCCAGAATCGATGGTACAGATCAGTCCATGGTGATAGTCGTTTGGCAGTAGCACAGAGCGTTCCGATGGCCTCCAAGGCTCGAGCCACTCGCCGCTGAAGGTCGAGAATTTGTGTTGATGCATCGTGATGGCGGCTGCTGTTTCTAGGAGCCCCTTGAATTAGTTGTAAGTGCACGACGAGATGCGCCTGGTCTGGGCACATGAATTCAGTATCGATGAACGGACTCGTGAACTCGATCTCGAGGAGACCGCGTGAAGCTTCACACAGTTCTGGCCATCGGCTATGTTTCTCAAGCAACTTGGACGCTTCCGCGTGGTCCAGTGGAGCAACAGTCGGCAAACCACGGCGAGCAGCACGTGAGCGGCGGCGGTGGGTCTTCGTCATTGGAGACACAGGAGGAATCGGCAAATGAGCCAGTCGATCCCACACAACAAGTGAGACCAACACTCACGTCTGAGTTATGGGATCCGCAGCTCCAGGAGCTCATCAGAGTGATGGTGCATTCTGGAGGTTGGTCACTTGAAGTTTTACAACCCAACTCGATCCCACTGCCCCGAGCCAATACGAACAGCGAAGCCTTGCCTTCTCGCTGCTCCTTCTCGCTGCATCATACAGCACCATCCAGATCGCATCAGCGAGCAATCGATCATGGATCCCATTGAGATGTGGATTTGGTGGGAACGACACGAACCTCAAGATAAGATCATACGATGCCTTCGATTTCGAATGTTTCCAATATTGGATATGAGGATATCGGATACCGCAGGCTGCAGCTTCGTGTTCTGTGCTGGTGCAAATGCGATCCCCTCGTATAAATAGGCAAGTGCTGGTGAAGCACCCACCGCTATCTCTCAGCCCCGTGCTTTGTGGTCTGGTGAAGCGTCTGCTGGTCATCGCTGGTCCGTCCTTCGACTCGTATCCATCGCAGATTATGGAGCCTCGGCTTGTTCTTTTATCTCGCGCCCTGGTCAGCCCAGGACGAAGCCCTCGTCGGCAAAAACCTCATCTGTCATACGCGTCGCAAGGCGTGGGATCAACCGTTCCGACAGCGTTGCTCAAACGCATTTGAGTATCTCTCAACGACCCAGCAGTCCCACCCAGCTACCCACCAGCAGCTTAGCCCACAACAGCTACCAGCTCTCCCCACATCCGAAAGTAAGCGCGTGCTTCTTTCTCCCGAGCCGGTCCCTTCCCGTGCTCTTTATCGCCGTCCAAGACGACGACGCCAACGCCAGCGCCTCGCACCACCAAGACTAAGATGATGCCAATGGCTCGTACCAAGACGCAGACGCAGACCGGCAGCGGCAACACCACCAGCATGAAGACCGAGATTCCCAAGTCGGGTGGGCTCTTCCAAACGGTTGTGTTCTCTCGTAAGAACACCAACCACGGTCCGAACGCTGAGCTCGCGGCGACGTCTTCGACAGCGAGTACCTCGCCAACCAAGAAGGCACTGACAGAGCTGAACGCGAACCCGCTTGCCAACATCGTCCACCAGGCGGACCGAAGCGGTAAGCAGAATGCCATCGTGGCGTCAGGTCGCAGTGCTCCACGTCGCAGCTCTCGTGGCGGCGGGGCACAGGGTGACGAGGAACACGGCCCAAACGGCGGTAGCTTCCGTAACCTGTTCGCGAATATCTGGTCGGCACTTGGTATTTCGGAGCAGGAGAAGCAGCAGCAGGCGTTGGCTCAGCAGGCCCAGCAAAAGGCTGGCACGGCTAAGACCCAGACCAAGCCAAGTGCAGCGGCGTCACGTAATGTTGTAGAGTTGCGCAAGAGCGTGCTGCCTCCTCTAGCTCCTCAGGACGTCGGCAAGAAGTGCCTCGTGCTGGATCTGGATGAGACACTGGTGCACTCGTCGTTCAAGCCGACTGTCAACCCGGACTACATCATCCCAGTGGATATTGATGGTACCGTCCACCAAGTATACGTCTGCAAGCGTCCAGGCGTCGATGAATTCCTCGTGGACATGGCCAAGTACTATGAGATCGTCGTGTACACCGCGAGTCTGAGCAAGTACGCGGATCCTCTTCTGGACCGCCTGGACCCGCACAACACCATCAAGTACCGCCTCTTCCGTGAGCACTGCGTACAGTACGAAGGCAACTACGTGAAGGATCTGTCGCTGCTGGACCGCGAGATCTCGCAGTCAATCATCATTGACAACTCGCCAATGTCGTACCTGTTCCACCCCCGCAACGCGATCGGCTGCTCGAGCTTCATTGACGACATGAACGACCGTGAGCTGGAGTCGATCTCCCGCTTTCTCATCAACAACAAGGATGTGGACGACGTGCGCAACTACATGCACACGTGGGATGCCAACTACTAAGCTGTGCGTGGCCTTCCAGCCATCGCTTCACACTGTTGCGACCGCAGCAACGAGTAGATCCCAATATTTAGAGTAGGTGCATGCAAGTGAGAGAGAGACGGTAGCCATATAAATCTCACACACCAGATTCTATCCAACCTCCACGACTTCAGTGCAATGCCTACTGCCACAGTCACAGTCACCCGACCCACGGTCAGCGCCAAATGTGATTCGGCTAGGCTCTGCAATAACTGAGACATCGGTCTCACTATCTATTTGTAGCCTTCCACTGTTGTTGATCTGTGCTGCAATGTTGCCACGACAAGCTCTTCGGCCTGTATCATAGTATTCTCAAGCAACTCGCTGAGTGAATGACAGCGACGGAGGTGAAGCCCCACGATGCGGGAGCTCATCCAGGAGGCGGTCTGTCGAACGGCAAAGTGACGTACGGCAAGTCATGGGCGGACGACATCCAGAAGTACCATGTATGCTCCTCCAGTATTGCGCGTCCTGCTGTCGTATGTTGGAGTACTCACAGTAATGTATCATTGCAGGCGGCTAAGGCGACTCTCCCGTGGAGGCCAGAACAGCAAACGCCCGTGAAGCACGTCACGCGATACGAAAAGTCTAGAGAGGAGCGCGAGTACGATCTGGTGCTCGGTAAATTCCGAGACGCGGAACGCGAGCTGAAGAAACAGGACGGCGAAGTCTCCAAGCGGAAGCAAGATCTAGAACACAGCCGTGTACGTTACCATGGTGCTCGTCTATAACTTGGTTGTGTATGCTGATGGCCCTTACAATCGCTCCGTACACAGGCTCGCCAACTACGAAATGTCCAGCGGTTTAACCTGATCAACCACTCGCCCATGTATACTGGAGCTCGTGATCCGAAGGACCCACCGGAGGGACACGAGCGCGTCTACCGGAAGACCAGTAGCGTGGACTACAACGTCGTCACGAATATCCCCAAGCCAGGCGCCGAGCAGCCTTTGTCGCCGCCCAAGTCCCCGCCAATGTCGCCTGCAGCTGAGAACCGACGACGACGCATGCGCGAGTTCAACATCTTGACCAACAAATACCACGATCGCCATGAGTTCCGTGAACAGAGCGAGCAAGACAAAGCCAAGCAACTCGCGGCTATCAAGTTCAACAAGAAGAACGATTTCCATCCTGTTCGCATCGCGTTCTTTGACGAAGAGAAGGAGAAAAAGTTCATTGAGGACCGCGCCCACGAGCAGCAGATCCACGGCAAAGACCGAGTGGGCAAGCTGCCGCCTCGCGAACAGTTCGCGGAGGGCAAGATCTACAACATTGTGAACCAAAGCGTCATCAACAAATCGCAGATCGGTCGATATGATGGCCAGGCGGAACGAGCAAAACATCAAAAGCAACAGCACGCGTTCGAGAAGCGGATGCTGCTGCTAGGCCAACAGCTCTCTGAGAAGGCAGAGGAGCTCTGTTTGAATCGCTACGCCCACGAGCGGCACTCACAGGCGTTCGTCCATGGCTTCGATCCCATCACCAACCAGTCGTACGACGGAATCAACGGCAAGCCTCGCGTGCCCACGCGCACCCACGAGACGCTTCCAGCCTGGCAGGTCTTGGAGCAAGGCGTGTCGTCCACGAACAAAGTCTCAGTGCAAGCAAACGCCAAGGCAAAGCCGCGTGAGACCGAACCTGCAGCTGTCTCGATATCCTCTGGAAGCCAAGGAGATCGGAGAGCCAACGTTCTGGTCGTGGACCACCCCACAAACTCCTCACCAGCGATCACCTCGCCCACGGTATGTTGCCATCCCTGCATCTACTTTCCACATTGTGATCTAACTGGTGTTTCTGTGCTAGACGACACGAAGCGAAGTTGCTTCCACACCAACAATCAGAACGGGAGGTTTTGGGCAAATGCATCAATAATACCAACGAATAGCCACATCAATACGAACATTGCGTTGTCCCAAACTACACTCGTAGTCCCGAGAAGCACCAGACTTCCATGTTTTCGATCTCAAACGCTCCGGAGTCGCCTGCGCTCGAGGGCGCCAATGGTGGTGAGTCAAAGGTCTCACAGGCGTGGGAGAAGCCGCGAAGTTCGTCTAGTTGCACGCACAACGCCATGCCCTTCTTGCCACCGCCCATCATCAACGCGTCACGCTGGCCGTACATGAACGTGTGGTCGAGTCCCGACCATTCGTAGATCTTCATTTGTGGTCGTAGCGTGAACACAAAGCACCGCCCATTCCCGTATACATCGCTGCTTTGCTTCCAGGATGTTGAGGAGAACGCACCAAAGATCTGGTCGCGCGTGTCTTTGATCACTAGCAACGTCGGTCCCTTGTCCTCCACAAGTGCATAAAAGCTGAGAAGATTCCAGCCGTGGCGACGCGTGTCGTACGCGAGCTCCATGTCGTTACACGTCAGATACTCGGGCAAGTGGTCCCACAGAAAGTGGACGTGGCGCTCAGTGAGGAACGCAGAGGTAGTCAGCCATGACGCCGCTGCGGACGAACTGGCACTGTGTGCGGCCTGCATTCCAAAGGCATTTGCCTTCGTGTTAGCGTTCACTGTGCTGCTGTGACTCTGCCATGGCTTGAACTGATCGCTGGCCGCCAACTCACTGGAAATCCGCTGCCATTCTTCCTTGTCCGTGAATTGTGCCTGGTTGTCCCGTGTGCTAGGCTTCGTTCCATTGTATGTGGCTGGCTTCTTTAGCGTGCGTAGTTTACTCTTAGCATTCTGATAGTGGTGACCATGTT
Organism: Pythium utonaiense; assembly: GCA_023334595.1. NCBI lineage: Eukaryota > Oomycota > Peronosporomycetes > Pythiales > Pythiaceae > Pythium > Pythium utonaiense. The sequence goes on from JAADVE010000662.1 coordinate 13,114, forward strand.
TGTACTCGGCCGAGTTGGGGAACATGGCCGTGGCTGTTGAGTGGGAGGAAACCGTGGCATGCGCAGTCTTGAAGTACTTGTGGAGATACTTGCGGTAGGCTTGTGGGCGTCGAAACGTGATGCTCACAGGTGCTGTGAGCGTCTCAATGTAGTCGATCGCGTCGTTCGTCGGCCATTTGGACACTGCTGAGTCGCCGTTGACCGCTAATATCACGTCGCCGATCTGAATCACTGGCTCGTATACCTTGGGATCGTACACTTCCACAGAACCGTATAACCGTGTGGATGGTGCGAGCACAAGATGCAGGGGCAGCTCATGGAATACGTGCGTATACTCGCCCATCTCAGAGAGCTGGGCTGACGATTGCGTGCGTGGGCGTCCAGCCTTCACATCGTCACCCACCGTGTCGTGCGGAGATGACGAAGACGAAGACGAAGAAGTCGCCACTGGATCAGTCTCGGGCGTTGGCTCGAGAATGCTGTTGAAGTCTTGCTGCTGCTGTTGTCGTTGTGCCTTGCTCCGCGTTTTCTGCTTCCCTGGCTTCGTGGCTAACAGCTCGTGCTGTGAACTGTGCTTCCACTGCATCGACGATGCCCGCGCGTGGAATGTTTTCAAAGCTCCACTATGGCCGTGGCCTCTGTACTCCGTAGAAGCCGGAAACATAGCGGTAGATAGCGCACGCGAGTCTAGCGAGCCATACACCGCTGGTCTTCGCAACGTGACCACGATTGGACACGTGCTCTTGGCGAGAAAGGCCGTGAATTCTTCCCGAGGTAACTGAGCACTACGAGTGTTGTAGTTGACTGCTAGAATCACGTCGCCTCTGCGGATCTTGCGGCGCTCGTGGGCTTCGTCGACAGCGGCAGTTGTGGGCGCGGAGGCGATGCTGGAGACCTCCCATGTGCCGTAAAGCTGCGTGCTGGGCACGAGTCCCAGCCCCAGTGGCTTGCGTGCAAACCACACGTTGAACTCTCCATCCAGGCGACTGGGCGAGTACGGCAGTGCTGCATTTGTGGCGCCCGTCTCGCCGCTGCTGGAGGTTGGGGACGCCGCAGACGCAGAGCTGTTGCGCGACTCGCGGGTCCAGCGTGGGGAGCGCACAGTCGCGATGGGCGAGGCGACACTGCCCAGTGCAGTGGCGTCGTCCTCTGCCTCGAACAGCGACTGCAAGAGGCCCCGCCAACTGAAGATCGTGCTGGTGCTATCGGTCATGGCGGTGGGAAGACGCTGGAAGTTGGGGGATGGCTTTACGGAGAATGGCAATGGACGGAATCTTGATGGGAAGCGGCGTGAGACTGACGACACAGCAACAAAATAGACGCCCAATGGGCTACTATAGGAAAGGACATCATCAGCCAATGGGACATCACGTTGAAGTGAGGGCACCGCGTGTCTTTGGCTCTGCGCTCTGGCAGCGACGCGGTCTGCGACCCAGCAACCGAGTGTCGCTTTGCTCAGCCTGTGCGGCACTCGCAGGGCAACGAGTACCGTACCGGTAACGCAACTGGACGATCAAGCAAGGAGGTTGAAGAACCAGATCCCTTCGTTCAGGACTTGCACCGCCTTCCAAGTTGAAATGAACTACTATAGAAATGATCCTGTGTAAGTACGGTCATCGAGGGAGGTTTTCATACAGCTTAGGGTCTTTGAACACTAAAGTGTGGCAGCAGTGCATCACACAGATGAGAAAGATAGTCTCGAAATAGTGAATAGGACAATAGAAGAATACAAGGTAGTAGTGGATGATTTCAATAAGCTCTCATATCGCTCCCCTCGCTCACACTGCCTTGGAATAGCGACAGTGGACGTTCATCAACGCGCAGCGGCCATGGCCAAAGAGCCACCGCCGACTGCGCAGACATCCCGAGTCGACGAGAGGAACCGGATACGATCATCGGGCTTATTGAGAATTGTCTACGTTGGAAAACCAAGTAGAAATGAACATACTATAGAAATGATCCTGTGTAAGTACGGTCTTGA
>JAADVE010000663.1:0-15085 GCA_023334595.1 Pythium utonaiense
ACGTCCTACGGAGTGCCTCAAGGGGATCCAGAGGACCCTGGGCTGCTGATGAGCCCCACACGTGCCTCAACCATCACGAGCTCCTCGTCGTTCCCTTCGCCTGCGATGCGCCCCAACCTGAAGGAGAAGCCCAGCGACATGGCTGCACGGAGACAGTTCAATGCACTCGTGCGAGAGGCCTCCGACGCCGCCAACATGGTACTTCGCCGTCGAGTATGAGGTGCAGTGGCTCGGGAGTATTGGTGCCCACCATTTTTGATTGTCCCCCTACCCAATAAATATTGGTCCTCCCTGAAATAACACCGTCAATTAGCTCCTGTTTAACCATGTTTTATCCGCGTAATCGGTCTAATTCGTGGCTATTCCCCAGCGTGTTGATGCCGTGGTTGAAGTTGAAGAAACGAATTGGCCACAAAGCCCAGCACGCGCCGCCGCACCGCGACTAGGGGTCCTCGTTGACGTCTAATCCCCCTCATCTCGCAACACTCTCCTCGAACAGTGGCACGATGTGCGATCCCCTGCTATTCACTTCGTCTACCGCCACCACCACGCAGGTCATGTCTCGGTTGCAACTTCAGGGTGTTTGAACACGCGCGGCCTTCTAATCGGAGCACGCTGACGCGATCCGCGTGTTCTTGTCACCAACTGAGCTCTTCCACCAGCGGATCTTGGGCTCATTCGTCGACAGCCTGTCCCGCCCACAAGCGTCTCCACCGCCTCGACCCTCTCGCTCCACCATGACGACCAAGGTGACGCACTCCACGTCCAAGCAAGTGCCATGGGAGGAGCTCTCGTACCTGCCGGGCTTCGGCGGCCACTTCTGCTCGGAGACGCTGCCGAACGCGCTGCCCAAGGCCCAGAACAACCCGCAGAAGTGTGCGTACGGGCTGTACGCTGAGCAGCTTAGCGGCACGGCGTTCACGCTGCCGCGACACAAGAACCAGCGCAGCTGGCTGTACCGCATCCTGCCGCCTGTGGTCCACGAGAAGTACAAGCCGGTCGCGAACGAACACGTCAAGGGCGACTTTGCCCATGAGAAGCTCACGCCGCAGCAGATGCGCTGGGCGCCCATGCCGCTGCCGGATGACAGCGAGAAGGTGGACTTCATCCAGGGTCTGCGCACCATCGGAGGCGCTGGAGAAGCCACACTGAAGGCTGGTCTGGCCATCCACATGTACACGGCGAATGCGTCCATGGGCGACAAGGGCTTCTACAACTCGGACGGCGACTTTCTCATCGTGCCACAGCTCGGCGCGTTGAAGATCACGACCGAGTTCGGTAAGATGCTCGTGAGCCCGCACGAGATCTGTGTCATCCAGCGAGGCATCCGCTTCTCCGTGGACGTGGACGGCCCTGTGCGTGGATACATTTGCGAAGTGTACAACCGCCACTTTGTGCTCCCTGACTTGGGTCCGATTGGTGCCAACGGCCTGGCCAACCCACGCGACTTTGAGCACCCGTCGGCTTTCTACGAGGACCGCGAGTGCGACTTTGAGATGGTCAACAAGTTTGGCGGCCAGCTCTTCACAGCGCGCATGACTTTCTCGCCGTTCAACGTCGTGGCGTGGCACGGCAACTACGTGCCGTACAAGTACAACCTCGACCACTTTTGCACCATGAACTCGGTGAGCTTCGACCACCCAGACCCGTCTATCTACTGCGTGCTCACGTGCCAGACCGACGAGCCAGGCAACGCCGTGTGCGACTTTGTGATCTTCCCGCCTCGCTGGATGGTCATGGACCACACGTTCCGTCCGCCGTACTTCCACCGCAACTGCATGACCGAATACATGGGCATGGTGTACGGCGTGTACGACGCAAAGAAGGGCGGCAAGGGTGGCTTCGTGCCTGGTGGCGCGTCGCTCCACTCGTGTGATACGCCACACGGCCCTGACGCGGAGACGTTCCTCAAGGCCTCGAATGCCGAGCTCAAGCCCGAGAAGTTCGAGGGCGGCCTGGCGTTCATGTTCGAGTCCACGTACCTCGTCAAGCTCACCGACTACGCGCTCAACTGTGAGCACAACGACCAGGACTACTACAAGTGCTGGCAGAAGATGCCCAAGCTCTTCGACCCAAGCAAGCCATAGGCAAGGCCAGGCGATGAAGACACAGAGGACGTTTTATGTGCAACACGACAAAAAGCAAAAGTCGCCCAAAAGGTGGAAAATCAGGACGTAATTTGACCATGTTTTATGAAATGTAAACGTGTTTTAAGCGTCTTTTTGCATGACGAGAGCTGCGCCGGCGAGGATCCACTTGGCCTTGGCCTCCGACATGTTGAGTGTGGCGAGGAACACGTACGTTGGGCCTCGCAGCGTGGTCTGGTACACTGGACAGTCGAACACGTCCGGTTTGCGGCGGAAATACCCGACGCCTGTGGCGTCCCAGTGCTCATCGACCAGCACGGCACGTGCGTACATCACAGGCATCTCCGGGAAGAGCTCTTTCGGGTGCGGGTCCAACAAGTGGCCTCCACACGCCACGTCGTCGACCTGGTAGTTGAACGGAGAGGCCTTCTCTCCGTCTTTTACTGGAGGCTCCCAGCGTGCACCTTCCAAATACAGGCCGTGGATGAACGCACCCATTTCCGGATGGATCTCTGCCTGGTCGGCTGATGACAGCGTCGTGCAGTGGGTCTCGATCGTCATGGCATCCAGAGGGAAGCCGTGTTTGCGAGCCGTGTTCTGCTTGATCGCTGTCAGGAACGCCGTGGGGTTGAAGAGACCCGAGATCCACATCGAGTACGGCAGCTGAAACTCACTCGTCCACGCATTGAGAAAGGCCACACGCTCCAGCAGATCCATGAACCACATCGACAGCGACTTGCGAGACCACCACGCATACCGCTCCCATGAACAGAGGTGCAACACGTTGCGACCAGGGACTTGATTGATGGAAAGAGCTGACGCGAGGTCCTCCAGTGCGTCGGTCATGTTCAGCGTGCCATGGATACCCTTGGTGAGATCTAGTAGTGTGGTCTGGATCTCATGGAGCAGCGTGTGCATGCGTGTGGCCTCCTGCATCGCGACCACGACAAATGATGACTGGTCTGTCAGCAGCAAAGGCCCTGCTTTAGCCTGGAGGGCCTGTAAGTCGATCTCAATCGGCAAGCGTTCCACCAGATTGTCCACGATCGCGAGCAGACTACTCGTTGGATCTTTAACAGGAGAAGCTGTGGACGTAGTAGCAGCTGAGCTGGTGACCTGCGAAAACATCGCGATGGACTGGAAGAGCTGATTCGATGATTCCATCAAGTACCCGATCTCTGCGTTCGTGTGGAGACCGTACAACGTCGGCCCCTCAGCAGGCAACTGCGTCTCAATGTGTGCAGCATATTTTGCGTACGTGAAGTTCGATGGATCAGGGCAGTGGAAATCGTGCGCCAGTGCCTTGCCCTTGAGGATCTCAGGCGTGAACACTTCGCTCAGGTACGCGTTGTTGGTAATCCGGTCCCAGTGGTCTGTGATGTGGCCGCCGTACATGATTTCACCAAAGATGTACCGCAGATCATCCCATGGCAGCGTTTTGTTGCTGGCTTTGGAGACGCTCGCAGTGCTGTCGATGTAGCGACGTAATACGTCGGCACAAATGAGCAGGTCACCCGTGTTGAAGCTGTACATGCGACTCCAGCCTTGGCATCCAAAGCGTCTCCGTCCCAACACTAGCGCGTGGAAGAAACACAACGCAAACAAACAGCCTTGGTACTCGCCCATGACGGCGGGTGAGACAGCCTCGTCGATGTGCTTGGCGCTGAATTGGGCCCACGCACGCCGCAGGTTACTCTTGAGATCTGTGGGTGCCTCATTCGCGACTTTGATGCAGCTTTGCAGCAGCGACTCGGGCAAATTGCTGAGGGAAGCCAACGCTGGTGCCTCGGCGGAGAGAAAACATCGAAAGTTCTGGTCTGCTGAGACCGAGTACAGCTCCAGCGTGCGCTCGAGCTTGGGCAGCCACGACTGCATGAGGTGGATGTTCTGGAGTATCACCCAGTTGCCTTCCCGCGAGAAGCGCATGAGCATAGCGTCAGCTGTGGCCTCTTGGCCTTGACCCATTGAGATGTTGACCAAGTTACCACGCTCGTACGTGTAGTCAAACTTCTTGCCTAGCGTCTCAATCCACGACGTAGGATCCACTCCTGGGAAGAGCACAAAAAACATTGGCGTGGACGCGCTAGTCTCTTGGTAGGCTGCTTCCATATCAAAGGGCGGCTGCTGAATGTACTGCGGACTGCCCAAGTGCTGAATCACGAACGCCTCAAGAGCTGCTATCATACGATCTGGACGAAGTGCTCGTACGATCTGAAGCAGTTGCATGGGTGTCGTGGTGTTGGCTTTGAAGTAACCGGGAAGAGGCTTTGCCTCCGGCTTTTCGGCGTCGTACCATTCTTTCCACTCGTCACAGTCGGATTTCATGTATGTCGTGAGCTTCTGGAAGCTTGGGATCACCTCTTCCAGCTTGCGAATCCGGAGCCAAGTCGTCTCATTCATCCACTCGCTTAGGAGGCCCATGCCCACGCCCGTCTCAGTGACTGCCGCACTTCCATTGGTCACCAGTTGGCCCACATCTTCCGGACGGATCTTGCCTTCGCTGACCAAGACAGCAAAGCAAAGCTGCGTAGCGACTGTGAGCTTGTCGCGCTCAAACAGCCCGCGACGGATGTAGTTGTACACGACCTCGGTGATCGACCCCTGAAGCTGCGTGCAGCGAACAGCAATCTGCTGATCCGAGAGCATCTCTTCCTTATCGGTCTCCGCTAACAGTGCCTCAAGGTCTTGCTCACTGGAGGTGCTGCTGTCCACGACGCGATCCGCCAGCAGCAGGTCGGCGTTCCATTGGAAGCGTTGGGTTGCGATGATCTTTTTCGCTGCTGCCTTGAGCCGACTGAGCAGGCCTCCACCACCACCACTTCCTGTCGACGGTCTCTCAGTCGTCACTAGATCGATGCCTCGCTGGAAGATCACGACGAACGCGTTCAGCGAATACACGTAGTACGAGTGCATCTTGTGCAGTGCGTCCATGAGGAAGAACAGCAACGCTCCTCGACTCGCGACGCTCTGATACTTGGCACTGAGCGCAGAGATCTGGGCCTCATACTCTTTCGCCTTGGCAGCTTTGTGGGCGATCTCCACGGCCGTGGCTTTCGTTGTCTCGAGATCCGTGATGAGCTGGACGTTCTCCGTCACGTCGCCTTCGGCGTCCGCCAAGTTGGTGAGGATACGGTCTTCTAGAGCCTGAACCCGTATCTTGAACTCGTTCTGCTGGTGGAGCAAAGCGGTTCTCGCTCGTGCCTTCTTTGGCCACTCCTTCCGAACCACCAATGCCAAGAGCTGGTCTTCCAGGCCTTGCTGTGTTACGGCAAAGTTGACTAACGTAGTCTCCGCTTGAAGCTCCGGCGGGTAGTGAGGGTTAGACAGCTTCGTGTGGAGATACAGACGAAACTCCGGGTGGAATTCCACGAATTTGTCCCCCAGTTTGAGGAGCTTTTTGTGGCCTCGTGTCGTTGTGAGACGGCTGATAACCGGCCACAGACACACCTCGATCTTCTCCGACATGTTCTCCACCAGCAGCGCGTTGCCATTCTCCACGGCAGACTCGAGAATCTGCGGCAGGTTGGACTGGTCCTGACGCACGACTTGGAGCTTGCTCGTCCGACCCTGGTGCGAATGCTTCTCCATCTCCCGCAGCCAGTAGATACCTTGTAGTTGCGGGTCGATGAGAAGTGGCCACCGCTGGCAGTTGCGCACAAGTGCACCGTTCTCCATGGAGACGCGATCCGACGGCAGGCCACGTGTCGTCCACTCAGCCATCTCCGAGTCCGTCGTGAGCACAGTAAGTGGGTTGCTCGACTCGGACATGGGCAGCGGCTCTCTCTTGGTGCTGCTGATCTCGATCGCAGTCTGCAGGAACGGCACCCACTTGTCTTGCATAAGACGATCCCGGTACTTCTTTGTGAAGGCGCCAACATACGACACGAAGCTAGCCGCTAAGAGCACGTCACCCACGAGTTTATCGGCAGATATCTGCAACTTCTCAAGATCCTTGGCCCAGCGAGCACTTTCACTGCCCAGCGCAGTTGTGAGTCGTGTCGCCAGTTGGATCCGCAGCCGGCCACGCTCAACAGCAGCGATCGCAGCCTCCACTTCTGCATTTGTTTGGTCGTATTCAGCTGTCAGTGTTGCAAGCTTGGCCTCCAGCGCGTCCACTTTGGCTTGAACCTGTTCGAACTTCTCATTCGCGACACGTAGCTTTTCATTCGCTTCCGCGAGCGCCTTCTTTTTGGGCTCAACGATCACGATCGCGTCGTAGTACTGTACGATGTTGATCACCCACGCACACAAGCCCGCTGCCGCAGAGTTCTTCTTCTCAATCGCCTCCACAGTGAAGTGCTCCAACTGTAAGAAAGGTCGCACTTCCTTCCAGTTCACCTCAGGCACTTGCTGGTCGTCTACCAGTGTCTTGAACCCCTTCAGCTCGTCCACAAACGCATTCACATTGCCCAGCAATGCCTTCTTACACGCCTCCCACGCTCGGTCTTTGTCCTTGACCTTACCGTTCTTCTGGACGATTATGTTTGTATTCGATCCAGCTAGCAGCACGACGACTGCACCAAAGATATCGCCCACTCCCGCTGGCGGTTTGGTCATAGTCTTGCAGCTACCCAGGTCTTTTTTGTTGAGTGTATCCAGCGCAGCCATCGCAGCGTCCAGCATTGGCTGGGCCTGCGCCAGATCCGCCTCAGTGTCGGCTTTCTTCGCGGACACTTCGTTCTGGATCACGATACACTTCTCCTTCTCGACGTTTGCCTTGGCAGTCTCATTCTCGACGATCGCCTTGTCCTGGCGCAGGCGGAGTGCAATTTCCTCTACGATCACTCTCTTTTTCTCAGCTTGCTCCAGCGTCTTCGTGAGCTCGTCCTCCATGTTCGCAACGACGTCTTGCGTGGCTTCCATCTTTTCCAGTCCACTCTGCAGTCTCGCCATCGCACGCATGTGGGTCTCTTGCTTCTTCACGAACAGTTCCTTGTAGAACACGAGACACTCCAGATACGACTTGGGCGTGGAGTACACGCGACGCTTTTCGTTGGCGTAAAACTCGGTCGCGACGTCGTTCGTGGTCTGGAAGGCGAACGGCATGAATCGCTCGATAGCAGCCAAGTGGTCCTCGTTGCGGATCCATTTGGTCTGCTGCTGCTCGTCCACGTCTAGGAATCGAGCCGCGACCGACTGCAATGCGTCCTTGGGCCACGGCTGGAACCAGTCAATGCACGTACAGTTCACTAACGCTGGGAACTTGCGTGCACGTACTCGAAACTCTGTGGCCGCGGGCGAGAAGCACAGCACGACGTGGAGATTGCGCTTGATCTCGCTGACAAAGAATTGCCAACACTGCTCCTTCTCAGAGAGGATGCTGTTACTGTTGGAGGTGCTAGAGCCGTTTGCCAGTGCAGCCTTCACCTTCGGTGCGAGCTGCTGCACCAGATTCGTCTGTTCGTCCGCGTTGAACAAGTCTGGGATGTGACCGCTGGACAGAAGATCGTTGAGCTGGACGAGCATGCGCTCGTGCTTGATCTGGCTGTCCGTGAGTAAAAACACTAGCGCTTCGCCCTTGACGCCCGCACGAATAGCCATATTCTGCAAGTCGCTCTTGAAGTCGAGTAGCGTGTAGGTTTGTGTGATGGAGATCTCCACGAGTGCAAACCCACATATGAAACAGCTCAGTCGAGCGAGAGACTTACGGCCACTGCCACCCACACCGACGAGCAGCGCGTGGCCTCCTGAGCAAGGGTTGGAGAGGATTCGCACGATCCGTGTGACGTGGTCCAGCGCGTCCTTGAACAGCACGAGATCCATCTTCGTGTACAGCTCATTGTGTTCAGCGAGTGCGTCTTCTACCGTGGTCAGGAGCGCAGGCAGGGAGGTTACCTGGTCGTACTCGTTGGTTCGAAGCCCGTTCGCAAAGTGGCAGAACAGAATGGGCTCGCCTCCTGGACTCGCGGACGGGTCTGCACTCGAAGAGCTCGCCGTCGGGAGGAAGAACTTCGTAAAGTTGTACGACGGGAAGCACTTGCGTGCCTGCTGCTGGAGCACGGCAGTGAACTTCGTCAAGTCTGCAGCATTCACGAGCCGGTCCCCGTAGACGCGAGCCGATTCGTGGATCCACAGCAGTGCAAACTTGAAGGGATCGTCAAATGTCGATGGCTTGGCCATGAGCAGGCCCTGAAACACGCTCGCAATGTGGCGGATGTTGAATTCGTAGTGGAAGTTCGCTGCTGTCTTCCGAAACGTTCCGCACATTTGCGTGTGTAGGCTGAGGGACGCCTTGAGAATGTTCGGCGTGAGCTTGCGGATCTCTTCGACAAAATCAGCGACGTAGCCTTCCAGAAACGTCGTGTAGATCGCCTGAAGACTTGCAAGGCTCAGCTGAGCGAGTGCAAATGTCACGAAATGCCGTTGAAGCCGCGGATTCACGAAGAAGCTGCCGGCGTTCGGGTTCATGCAGCTCAAGAACTGGACATGCTGGATCTGCTTGATGGTGAACTTGGATCGGTCGTACCAGTGGCTGTAGTCAAGATGCTGGCGAAGAAGCGCCAACGCAGACTGCGTGTTGTACGCGTCCAGTTGCGGCAGGTTCAGATCATCGAGAAAGTAAATCAATTGTGAACCCACACTCGGACCAAACGTCGAGCCCATTTTCTTGGCCAGTTTGGACTCAAGGATCGTCTGAAGAGATGCCGCGCTGGTGTAGTAGTTGAAATTGATCGTCATACTTGTAGTGGTCGACGTGGTGCCGCCCGACGCATTTTGGGCGTCGATACTGGACAGGAGCCCCTGCACGAGCTGGGTCTTGCCCGTGCCAGCGTTGCCACAAAGCATGAACGGCCGTTGTTCTCGCACCATTAGGCTCATCCAGCTCGTGATGGACGCGCTCTCAGGCGTCGGCACTGTGATTGATGACATGGGAACGGAGCCGTCGAAGTGGACGGTCTTGAAGAATGGTGATGCGCGCCAAGAGTCAAAGTTTAGGTTGCTCGGGTTGAGCCAGTAGTCAAAGACAGTGTCGCGCGTCGGGAACTTGATGTGCTTGAACTCGCTGCGCCACCACTCGCTAAAGACCTTGCGGAACTCTGTGCCGTCGTCACTGATGGTCAGCGCTGCACCAAACGCCCACACGGACAGGAAACCTCCGAGGATATCAACCTTCTTTGTGTCTCGGAGCGACTCCGCGTCCAGCATGGCATCCAAGTAATAGAGGTAGCTCTGCACCATGGTGATCTCTTCTATGGGCACGATTGTTTTGCACTGGCTCTTAATGAACGCGATGATCGGCTCCACGTACTTGTTCATGGTCTCCCCTAACGACGTGCGTTGAGCCTGTGTCGTGGCCTTGGTGCTCACCCAGCTCGCGAGCAGCGACTTCCACTGAAACCCGTCGTCGTTCGAGATGTACAGGATGCCCGCTCGTGAGACCGTGGCTGGCGTCGCGTAGTGGAGATCTCGGATCTCGAACAGCATGCGCATATTTGACTTCAGCGGGATGCGCTCGTTGGACGCCAGCGTGAGCATTTTGTTGTCGTCCATGACAGAGTTCATAGACTCGATCCAGTTTGCGTCCAAATCGCCATCCAGAACGATCCACTTGGGCCGAGTCGCGGTCTCCCCAGTCGTCGAGGCGAGGTCGCGCATGATCTTGGAGAGAAGACCATCCTTCCACTCACGTGTGCCCAGTACCATGTAGCCGTATAGCTCTTCTGTCGAGACTGCCTTCGGGTTGAGATCCACAACTTTCGTGGTATACTCGTCTCCTTTCTTCTTCCGTGCAGCCATGAGCGCGTCTCGGCATTCCGTCTTGCCACTACCGGGTGGTCCCATGATGAACACACAATGGCGGATCGCAAGAAGCTCTTCGAGCTGGACGACTTTGAGTCGGAACTGCTCGTGAGGCCACAGAGCGAGCTCCTCACATGCCAAGTGAACGTACTTCTCCATCGCTTCGTCGACCTTGCGAGGTGGATTCAGCGATGGGAACAGATCTCCTAGCAGTCCGTTGAACACGAGCAGATCTTGCTCCACTATCTTGGGCAAATTGAAGTCGCGTAGTGCTCGCATTAAGATCTCGTGCTCCGAAAGCTTGGGTTCCGCTCGCTTGAAAGATCCGGCTACAACCAGTACGCTCTTGACAGCGCGAAGGCCCCAGTCGTAGTGGTCTTGCTTCGACAACAGCTCCTTCAACAGGGAATAGAGACTGAAGAACTTGGACGCGAGCTCCTTGGCGTCTTTGAAGCCCTCCGCCATCAGCATGTTCTCACAGATGAGTACAAGGTCAGGAGCCATGACTGTGATCGGTCGGAACAGGGCCTTCAGTCCTTCGGGAAGTTCGGAGCGCCCCAAGTACCCAGGGTTCATTGTAATGAACGTGCCACACGTTGGATCCAGTTTCACGCGGTCACCTTCGATCGTTACGTGGTCGCTGTCGCTACGGATGGCATCACACACGGCCTTGAATTGCACGGAGCACACGGACAACACTTCTGGTGCCAGTCGGTTGAACTCATCGAAGCAACCCCAGGCACCAGCGCTCGCCAGGCCTTTGAAGATGTTACCCAAGTTCTTGTAGTCCATTTCGGGTGAGCAGTTGAACACGTAGCACACTTTGCCGACCATATTCGCCAGGTCTTTTGTGGTCTCCGTCTTTCCTGTACCTGCTGGACCGGCCGGTGCACAACCCAGTTGCATGTGCAACGCCTGTGTAGCAGTGACGTAAATCCGATCCGTCAGTGGGGTGATTACGAGTCTCGGGCCGTTGCCCAGGTACTCAAAGCCGTAGTCAAATGTAGCGTCGCAGATCTCGAGATATGTCTTGTTCAACGTATCGGCTCGGCGTTGCTTTAGCTGAGACTGCCACTGGAATGCACTAGCGTTGGAGATCTGGTCGTGCAGGAGCTTCTGGACAACGTCGCGAGCATGCGCGTCCATGGTGATCATGCACATCACACGCTGCCGGTCCTCCTTCGTCAGCGTCGTCTGTGTGAGCTTGATGAGATCGTGGAGCTGGACCACCACCCTTTCAAAGAACTCTTTCATCGCCGTCGGTCGCCCATTCGTGAGCAGTACGAACGCGTCCTCCACACCTCTTGCGTACTCGATCCCAGCTACAAGCAGAGCGATCTGTGCAGCATCCATTGGATACTTCGGTGGTTCTTTATCGGATCCCGTCGGCAGCTTCTGCATGAGCCACTCGACGCGGTTCTGCTCTGGGAAGCGACGAAGCGATCGAGTCACATGCTCCTGCAGCGTGCTCTGCATGGCCTCATGAATGGTTTGCAGGTACAATTCGACTTTGCCTGTGATCTGGACGCTGCCTTCAAATGCGATCCGTTCTTTCGCTGCGTCTTTTGAGATGAAATGCGTGGCTGTGACAGAGCCAGAAGAGCCTTGTGCAGCCTTCTCCAGTACCAATGTATGTGTCGCCAAGAACACTTTCTCCAAGTGGATGAGAATGGACTCTGGATTGCTTCCGTTCGACAACAAATCGAGCAGATCCGCCTCCGAGATGAAGTAAAATCGAGGAAACAGTCGCCGCTTCGAATCAAGATACTCCTTCAGAGCTTGCTGGCATTTTTCAAGTGAGCCGCGAAGATCCGTGAGAGAGCTGAGCAGGTCTGGAAGCTGACAGGCGAGGAGAACGTTGCCCCCACACAACTGCGGAGACCACATCTGGTGCAGCGTATGGCGCACCCTTTCATCGATGGACTGGAATCGCACGGCTTCTTCCGGAAGTTCCCGTTTCACTTCTTCGGACCTCATGAAGAGAGGCTCCAGATACGACCACGCACGCTGGATCTCGTTGAGAATGCTCATGACTTCAGACACCAGTGTGAGCTTACTGTTCCAGCCTTCCGTCTGCCTCTGGAAGTAGTTGTGACGACCGGAGAGCATGCCCTGCAGCAGCAACTGGTCGGATTCGAGCATCTCAATCACGTCCTCAGCCAGATGCAGCAATGGCACGTCGGTCTCCTTGTACCGGGCCATCGTGAACGAGATGTTGCTCCATCGCGTCTCCAGATCCTGCAAAATGGACTCTTGCTTGGCTTCTTTTTGTGCACGGTCAGTGATTTCTTCGACATCTCGCTGGAATTCATGAAGATTCAGAGCAAGAAGATCAGCAAACTTGAGATCTGGATTGTCGTCGGGACACTCGAAGCTCTTGCCCGTGATTCTGATAAGCTCTTGCCAGTGGCGACGCCGCATGGACGGGTGACGCAGCGCTTGAAAGAGTGGGCACGTGCTCAGGAAGTCGCGCACCAGTCGCTCGAACTGTTTGAACGCATCACAGTCGCGGATCTCCTTGCTGGTCATTTTCACAAGTCCCATGAACGTCTTGGCCTCTTCCTCCAGGACAACACCGTCGACCATACTCCATGGAATCTCCTTGCACAGATCAATCTTCCTCGTGACGTCAGAGATGGACTCCCACAGCTGGTGGATCTGGTCTAGTGTGCGCTGCATGGATGCAAGGATTTTCTCGCACGGCTCGACTTGGTCTTCACACTCTAAGATCTCGGCGACGTGCTTCTTGTGTTGGCAAGTCGCTGTTTCCATTTGGTGAGCGGCCTTTTCTTGGCTGATGAGCTCTTGGGCCGGACGAACGCCCATCGCAAACGACCAGAAAGCCTTCGTCCGTAGCGAAGCCTCCTTGCCTCGCAGCTCATCGACATATGCAGCCACTTCTCCACGAAATTTGAGGCTTTGTGCCGCAATAAGTGGTGCGATACGAGCGCTCGCGGTCGGAACCTTCCGTTGGATCTCCTCCCACATCGACTCCACGCCCGCAATGAGATCAAACTCTCGGTTCAGCACGACCCCAGCATCTCGTAAGAACGCGATCTCCGCCTTGAGCTGGTCGATTGACAGAGTGATGGCTTCGCCTCTCTTTTCCACGTGGAAGACATGCTCTTTCAGTGCGATCAGTGCATTGGTGGTCTGCTCGGGTGTCCACGTCGGGTCCGACAGCGGCTGCTCGAGACCCACAAGACACTCCTTGGTAGAGATTTGAAGCGACTGCAGGTCGTGGACGAGCTGGTCCATCACGAGCTTGCCAGTGAGGAGATTCATCTCCCGCGTGACGGTGTCATCGAACGAAACCTTAAACGGAGACCCTCGGATAGGGCCAGGCGTGCCTTCAAACGTGCCATTAAACGAGACCAGCACCAGGTACTCACCAGCCTTGGGAATTGTGTAGCTCACCAGATATCGTCCGTTGAGCAGATCCTGGATCTGTAAGTTGGGTACGTATAACGGGCCGGTTTCTTCGATCTCAATCTCGACTGTGAATTCGTCACCACCGCGAGTACGTAGACCACGGTAAGCGTCACGAGCCTGGATGATGAACGATGTTGGCTCACCACAGGCACCTCCACACAGAACGCCAGGTCCATACGCAAAGCAGAGCGGCGCGTGCGTGACAGCAAAGAAAGAGAACGTCTGGAAGGTGGTCGTGAAGGAGTCGCCCTGCAAGGCCACGCGGATCTGGACGTCCCCTGCTGGGAACGCTGTGAAGTCGGGCGTTGTGACCTTGAGCGTATGGTCATTTACGTACTCGCCAGCAACCTCAAGCGATCCTTTGCGGCTCGTGAATCGTACAATCACGGCGCGATTCATGAAGTCAATACCCTCGATGGTTAGCTCCGTTCCACCGGTGATCGGTCCGAACTCGGGGAAAACACTCGTGATGCCGTACGGAGGACCAACAACACAGCTTACGTCTAGCGCGTACAAGTCGTTCAGCCAAACATTCGCCCAGCCGCCAAACACCAGTAAACGACTGCCCTTGTCGTCGTACGCGAGCGTCGTATCAGATCGTCCACATGGTGGTGTGCCTCGGATCTCTGGCGTCGTCCACGTCATCTCTCCACTGTCCAACACCGCGATATCGTTCACGTATGAGCCCTGGGCGTTGTAGTTGTTCGCCTCTCCAAGTACACCGCCAAACACAAACACCTTGGCGTGGGGGATCGCCAGCACAGCACAAGCGGCGTGGTTCCATCGCGGCAAGGGCGACGCCATGTGCGCCGAGCCGTCCACACACGACCACGCGTTGGTGGTCGAGTCGAACACGTAGAGGTCATTGAACTGAACGACACTGTTCCACCCACCACACACGAGCATGCGGTCGTCGACGGCACACGCCTGGTGGCCTGCCCGCTTCTCTGGCGGCTTGCCCTTGGCAGTGACTTTGGACCACGACCAGTCGTCTGTACGCAGCATGAACAGGTCATCAAAGTCACGACGCGCGTAGCCAGAGCCCCCGTAGCCACCAAACACGTAGATACTCTTGCGTATCAGCACTGCAGAGTGGCCCCCACGAGGCGCAGGTATCATCTGGCCTGCTGCGGACGTCCCCGTTGACGACGCGACCGTGGAGCCTCTCGGACCGGAGCCATTCGACATGCTCGTCCGTGACGACTGGTTGCCGCTATTGTGGCCGGTGTGTCCTGGCTGGATCCACTCCATGGTGATCGGATTAAACACCCATAGGTCGTTGAAGCGAGTAGTGCTGCTGTTGAAGCCACCAAAGATCACGATCTTGTTGTCCACGACCGTCGCTGAGTGCTTCCAGCGAGGCTGCGGGGCGCCCGTGGGCAGGAACTTGAGCTTCTCCCACTCGCACGGCGCGCTGCTGTTGATCTTCAGCAGGAACAGGTCGTTCGTGGGGCCAGGACGCTCGGCGTAGTCGCAGCCGCCGAACAAGTAGCCGTTCGAGCCGATGATCGACAGCGAGTGGCCCGAACGGCGCGCCGGGACGTCGCTGTTGCGTGCAGGCAGCGCCTCCAGCTTGGTCCACTTGAGCGCACCGCTGGTGTTGGCCCCAGCGGCCGCTACTGCGCTGCTCTCCGCACTCACGGCCATGGTCAGCAGCCTCGACTCGCCAGTCTGCGAGCAAATGTAAATGGATGTGAGCACTTGAAGCGACGCCATCTCACAACTTGATTGGAGGAAAATATGTACTTTCTTGAAGCGTTCCTGCAACTCAGCCCAAGCGCAACATATAGCAGCATTGAGCCTTTCTTTCACGAGGGGGGGGGGGG